>CM035412.1:2966709-2991709 GCA_020310875.1 Ceratopteris richardii
CACTGCCACTTATCTCATCAATAGGTTGCCATCCAAATCACTTGATGGCATGACACCATATGAAGCATGGCATGGTAAGAGACCCTCTCTGGATCATTGTAAAATCTTTGGATGTGTAGCATATGTACATATTCCCTCACAGGTAAGAGGAAAGCTAGACCCAAAGGCTGAGAAATGTATCTTCATTGGTTATGATTTGAACCAAAAGGGATACAGATTCTACAACCCCACAAACAAAGGGTTCAAGGTAAGCAGAGATGTCATATTTGATGAGAATGACTCATGGTATGAGAATGAATGCAGGAAAGTGAGTCTACCTTATGACATGGAGGAAGATTTTCCAAAGCTTACCAAGGAAGAGCCGACTCAGCAAGAAGACTCAAGCTCAGATGATGATACCATAAACCTTGAAGAGTTCAAGGCTTGGAAATCCAAAGGAAAGATGAAGATGAAGCAATTGGAGGACAAGGCAGAAACTTCTACTCAAGCTATGAGAAGATCTCAGAGAGAGAAGAAGAAGCCTATCAGATTTGGGTATGACACATCACTTGTAACTAAACATTCTGTATATCTTGCAAAAGACTTGTTGAATGAAGAACCAGGTACCTATGAAGAAGCAATTACAAAGCCAGAATGGAGAGAAGCCATGGATGAGGAGATAGAAGCCCTCAAAGAGAGTGATACTTGGGACTTGGTACCCAAGAAGGATTCTATGAAGGTAATAGGATCCAGATGGATCTACAAATTGAAGAAGAATTCAGATGGAACAATTAACAGGTACAAAGCTAGGTTGGTAGCCAAGGGTTTTGCACAAACCCAAGGCATTGATTATGAGGAGACATTTTCTCCTGTGGCCAAGATGCCAACTATCAGAGTTTTGGTGAGTGTAGCTGCATCCAAGAATTGGAACATGTACCAATTGGATGTGAAGAATGCATTCTTGAATGGATGGATATCTGAAGAAGTCTACATGTCACAACCACCTGGCTATGAAGATAAAAAAAAGGTACATTATGTTTGTAAATTGAAGAAGGCTCTGTATGGTTTGAAGCAGGCACCTAGAGCATGGAATTACAGATTGACCACCTACCTTCTAGACCAAGGATTTGTGATGAGCAAAGCAGACACTTCTCTATTCATAAAGAGAAGTAGTACAGAGGTAATATACTTATGTGTTTATGTTGATGACATCATCATTACAGGCAATGATGTCAATGGGATTAGACACATCAAAGGACAGATGATGAAAGAATTCAAGATTAGTGATCTTGGATTACTAAAGTATTTCCTAGGACTTGAATTGATCTATACAAACTCAGGTATATACATCACTCAAAAGAAGTATGTACTGGATATGGTCAAGAAGTTTGGTTTGCAGGATGCTAAGGTATCTACTACTCCAATGGAGGTTAACCAAAAGCTAAGTGCTCATGAAGGAGAAGAAATCAAAGACATTACAGGATACCAAAGTATGGTGGGTAGCTTGAACTATGCTACCTTGACAAGAATTGACATAGCATATGGAGTAAGTGTGCTTAGTCAATTCATGCACAAACCAAGAGTACCTCACCTAGAGGCAGCAAAGAAGATCCTGAAGTACCTCAAGGGAACTCAAAGTCATGGTTTGTATTTTCCTTATACATCAGATATTGACATTAAGGTTTACTCAGATGCAGATTGGGCAGGATGCAAGGATGATAGGAGAAGCACCTCAGGATACATTTGTTTTGCAGGGGATAAGCCTATCTCTTGGTCAGCTAAGAAGCAACCTACAGTGGCATTGTCATCCACTGAAGCAGAGTATAGAGGTCTTGCAAATGCTACTCAAGAAACTATCTGGTTGAAGCTTCTATATACAGAGTTAGGTCTACTCACAAGACCACCTATCATATTTGGAGACAATACTAGCTCTCTTCATCTTGCAGCAAATCCAATTTATCATGCCAGAACTAAACACATAGAGGTTCATTACCACTATGTGAGAGAGAAATTGTTAAGTAAAGAGATTCAATTGACATATGTTTCTACTAATATGCAATGTGCAGATTTACTTACCAAGGCATTGGATGGAAACAAGCTATGTAGATTTAAATCTATGATTGGATTGCAGGAAGTAATTAAAGAATGAAGAAGAAGACTTAAGCCAAAGTGTTTGGCTTGAGGGGGAGCTGTTGGTGCAAGACAAGCCTACACACATTGGCTTGGACCCTTGGACTCATTGAAGATTAGCATGGACAAAGGATTATCAAGGCTTCACTTAAAGCAAAGCTCACATAAACATATGCTTATATGTTCCTACTCTTTTACCCCTTGTAAAAGTCTAAGTGACTTATCATTTGTTTGTAATCACTTTAAGTCATCCACCTACTTCTAGAGTCGTGGAAATTTGAATGTTGAGATGGAGAGAATATCTCCCTACTTTTAGAGGAGAGATTCAAGGGAGCCTAAGTTTGAATTTCAAATTCAAATGAAGATCAAACTCCTATAAAGGATGTAGTAAAAAGTCGCGGGTAATATATAGCCACTTCAGCTCACTCCCCGAGGCATTTGATCATTGTAACTCATTGTGTGTGAAGGCTACTCTATTGCTAACACCACAATACCTCATTTAGCTGTGCTTAGCAAGCTAATGAGATTGTACAAACACATTTATCAATAGAAGTATACATTCATCATCTCTGTTTTGTCTGAGTGTCCTACTCCAAGTCTGTCAACTTCAAAGGAGCATTTCTCTGGATCTACTGAACCAAATCAAGAGATCTATAGGTCATTGGAACCAGCTCAAAGTCTACTACAAGCATACAAAATCTCAAAGCATTCCATTCAGCCATTTGGGAGAAATTGCAGTCGAGGCAGTCACTGGTATTTCTCTGTGTTGTTCCTAAAAAATCGGGGGTGTCTCTGATTTTGCTAAAGATCATTCTCAGTGCATAGTTTGTTAATTGGAGTGATTTAACTTGCTAATGGTAGCTTGTTAAGTTAATTTAATACTCCCAGAAGGAATTGTTCCAATTGTAAGTGTGCTGGACACACTAAGCTTAAGACTGAGCAGGTGTCATTACAGAAATAGAAAGTTTTTTGATCTTGTGAAGATTCAAAGTCATCTGTTTTGATCTAGTCATTACACAATTGATTTGTAAAGTACATATATAGTTTCTTGGTGTCATTTGCAAGCTTAAGGAGTCTACTAAGCATATCTGGAAAGAAAAGAGGGCAGGTGTGAAGCAGGTTTTGCAGCACCAACTGATTTCCTGAGTGCATCCATCCATCACTCTCAACATATATATATATATATATACATATTTATTTTACTATATATATATTTATATTTATATACATGTTTATAGCAATATATATATATATATATATATATATATATATATATATATATATATATATATATATATATATATATATATATATATATATATATATATATATATATATATATATGTGTGTGTGTGTATGTGTGCACATATAAACATACATACACACATACACTTATACATACATACACACACATACACATATCCACACACACACATACATGCATACATACATACAAAATACATGCACACATAAACATATATACATACACTTATACATACATACATACATACATACACTTATACATACATACATACACACACATACACATACCCACATACACATATACATGCAAACATATACACATACTTACATGCATACATATACACATATACATACATATAACATAAACACACATATACATATCCACATATATACATACACACATACACATGCATGCATATACACACAATCATACAAAATACATGCATTTATCCCAGAAGAATGTGTATTTGTGTATATGTGAATATGTGTGTATGTGTAAATGTGTATATGTGAATGTTTACGTATATAAATAATCACATTATTAATATCTAATACCATTATTTGTAGATTTTGATCAATAAGACGAAACTCCACCACCGTCTCCTAATCATGCAAGGACTATATATTGTAAGTATATCAAACTTTTAATTTTAAATATATTTGATAGATAGGTAACTGATATATGTTTTTTTTTTATTATAATTAGATTCTAATCATTGAAAGGGCACTCCATCACCTCCTACCCATGCAACAGCTTCACATGTGTCCTTCGATAGGAATTATGATGAATCTTACTATCAAGATCATATTATATGTTGGTGTAACTCTTGCTATGGCACATATCAAAGACCACGATTGGAATGTATTGAACATGAGGTAGAGTATGGTATTTTTGAGCATGCACCACCACCTGGTCAACGTGATAATGCTTGGGATGTACTTTTTCTATAAATTAATGTCATTATTTTATTTTAAATCCATATGCAAAATCAAATTATTGTTGATATATAGGAATACTTGCTCAATGATGATGATGATGATGATAATTCTCATACTCATAATGTTAATATACCTCATACATGTCATGGACTTGGTGTTCATCAAATACAAGTAGAGGTTTCTAGAAATCCTCTACCTCCTGGTTTAGAGACTGAAACAACTGGAGATTATCCATTGCCAACTCGTGATCGTTCTCTAGTACAAACATATGATAGAAGAATATATGGAGGATATAATAGAGGTCCACTTCCTTTAGCTGGAGAGGTTTTTAACTTTTGGGGTAATCGCTATATGCCACTATTACTACTGATGGTTGTGGTCTTTTTATTGTGTTGTATATTATTGAACTAGGCATTGTTAAAATGTTAAATTATTAATGTATTAATATGTTTTTGATGTTTTTGATATAGCAGCTGAAGGTTCGTGAGGAGCGTGCAAGGCGTGAAAGGGCGGACATCAATAATCCGAATAATTATTATTTAGCTTGTAAATAAACCTGCGTAGAAAGTTCTATTGTTAGAAAAGTAATGGTTAGAAAAAAGGTCGTTGTAGACCGCAGTTTCTATTATTCAAAGTAATGGCTTTCTGTAAAAGTTACCAACTTTTAGTTTCACGCCTGCTTTTCGAAGCCGCCCTCATGTAACCACTATTTTTGACGTAATCAAAAGTCCTATAAATACATGCACTCTGTGGACTGTCGAAACAGAGTGCATGGGGGGAGATTGCACCCAATACTGCGTTGTGTCTCGTCTCTTGTTGCGTCTATTCTCTGTGTGTTTTCTGTGTCCGTAATCTCTGTATGCACGTGAGCAAGATCCTGACAACAGTGGTATCAGAGCTCTGCACGCATCAATACAGAGGGTTCTGTTCTCTGTTCTCTGTTCGCGATTCCGATTCCGTCTCCGTTTCCTGTTCCTGTTCCGGTTTCTGTCTTCTGTTTCGGTTTCAGTTTCTGTCTTCTGTTTCTGATCCAGAACCAGAACCTACGTCTTCACCTACGTCTTCTCCTTTGGCTTACTCCAAGGCATCGACTAAGGCAAAGAAAAGAACTTAGGCAATAACTTAGGCAATACATTGGCACCCAAGGCTCCCTTGGCGAACGTTGGCTATGCGCGAGGCAATTTTAATTTTTGAGTGGTAATAGAGAGGTTTAGAGTCCCTAAGGTAGGAGGATTTGAACCAACAACCTCCTACTTTCAAGGGAAGTACTTTAACCACTCCACCATCTCTTGGAGTTGTTATTCAAGTTCTCTTCCTTTGGTACTTGTGCAAGGCGCTCGCGGCGATTTCAAGGATGGACTCAACAAAGAATTAGGTGTAACTTTCAATCCGTAGGTCGGATTGAGGCGTGTAATATACCGTTGGAAAGCTCTCGGAACGAACTTTCCAATGAGCTAGCTTGGAAGTGTGAATTCATTCAAAATCCTTGGGTGGCACTTGATTGAGTGTTCAAGATACCAAGCAAGGTTGAGAACACGGGATTGAGACACCAAGGTTGCAAACAAGAAGGTTCAATACACCAAGGTTGAGAGCAAGGGTCCAAGAGCACCATGGAGGATTACAGTAATTCACCTCTACCTGCGGCAACACTTGAACAACAACTAGAGCTCTTGCGGCATGAGCTTCAAGGAGCTCAGAACGAGATCCAACAACGTGATGAAATCCTCCAAAAGATGCAAGCTGAGGAAGACAACCTTACGAGAGTAGTAAAAGCTATTGTGTCTGCCCAATCTGATGTTACTCATTCAAAGATTGGTAATAGAAACTACCAGTTTCTACGATTTGATGGCCGAAAGGATGGGCCTTTAGTACTTTCTTGGTTGTCGCAGTTTGATGATTTTTATACCGATGAAATGTATGCTGAAAGTGAAAAAGTTAAATTTGCCACTAACTATTTAGTAGGTAAAGCACAACTCTGGTGGAATGTCCTGCGGCACAGTACGGAGCGTCCAACAACTTGGAAGGCTTTTCAAGAAAACATGAAGGATTCATTTCTTCCTCCTCAATACCATTTGCATGTTCGACGTGCATGGACGACCCTTACATGGAAGGAGGGTGATACGGTTACTACCTACACAGAGCGGTTCTGGCAAATTTTACTACTTGTACGAATGCTTGAAGATGTATCAGAGGATATCTTGCAGCAGAAATACGAAGATGGTTTGGAAGTGGGTATCCAAGCTAAGCTTCACACCCTACGACCTACAACCCTCAACGAGGCTATATCTTTTGCTTATGATGCAGAAAAAGAATTCCAGTCCATAACCAAGTCACTCTGTCTACAACAACCACGTCCACGACCATTTCCTGTTAAACCTTCATTTCCTATGAAGCGTAATTTTAATGCCCCATCTTACCCTAGCTTTCCTCGACCTCTACAATCCAATTACTCAACTTCACCCGTTGCTTCATCTCTCCAACCAACCAAACCACCTACCCTTCAAACTTCAGCAGTGAATGCCCAACAGAAGCGACCACAAATCACCTACTGGAATTGTGGTAAACCTGGACATACAAAAATAAGGTGCAGATTGCCACCTCTTCATATGAAACAGGCTACAGCTCGATTGCATAACATGGAGGTCTATAATGAAGAAACTCCTCCTGTTTGGACAGAGGAATCACTGGAGAAGGACTTAAGTACCTTGGGTAACGATATCTCTCTACACTCTCTTCTTTGCATGCAGGGTACAATAAATAACAAACTAGTTAAAATTCTACATGACGATGGTAGTTCACATGACTTCATTTCACATTTATTAGTACAAGAACTTAAATTACAAACGTTTCCTTCTTTGTATAAAGTGAAAGGTGCATTTCAAGGTAGTCGTTATAATGTAACACGAGAAGTGCAAGATGTTACGATTAGCATAGGCCCTTATGTTGACTCACGAACATTTTTAATTGCACCTTTGCAATCTTATGATGTTATACTAGGTATGCCTTTTCGTCACCATTATAACCCATGTATTGACTACCATACTCATACCTTTAAGTTTGTTTTCAAAGGTCAAATCATTACTTTGTGTGCACGGCATGATTTCCAACCATTTCCATTGATTAGTCACACTCAAGCAAAGCGTGCATTTAGGAAAGGATTTAACTCATGCATTGTTTTTGTTAATGTCATCAATGATTATACTCATACACTTTCAGATGCATATAAACCTTTCATGAGTACTTATAAGGATTGTTTTATGTCTGAATATCCCTCTGAACTACCACCATCTCGAGGATCCTTTGACCATAGCATAGACTTAGTCCCTGGTAGTTCTCCTCCTCATAAAGCACCTTATAGACATGGCCCATTACATCAAAAGGAAATAGAAAATCAAGTAAAAGACCTACTACAAAAAGGACTTATAAGGCCTAGTTCTTCCCCATTTGGAGCACCCGTTCTCTTAGTAGAGAAGAAGAATAAAACTTATCGAATGTGCATTGATTATAGAGCCCTTAACAAGATCACGATCAAGAATAGATACCCTATTCCTCGAATAGATGATCTCTTAGATAAGTTACGAGGAGCTCGTGTCTTTAGTAAAATTGATCTTAAATCGGGTTACCATCAGATTCGTATGACACAAAGTGATATTTTTAAGACTGCATTTAGAACTCAAAATGGCCATTATGAATTTATGGTAATGCCCTTTGGACTTACTAATGCCCCTGCTACATTTGCACGAATGATGAACAATATTTTTCTTGATTACCAAGCTTTTGTTCTTGTATTCTTTGATGACATACTTGTTTACAGTAAGAATGATAGTGAACATGAAAAGCATCTTGAAACAGTTTTTCATTTGTTACGAGAGAACACACTTTATGCTAATCCTGAAAAGAGTTATTTCTTTCAGCGTAAGCTAGAATATTTAGGACATATTATTTCAAGTGAAGGTGTGCATGTGGTTCCGAAAAAGATTAGAGTTATCATAGAATGGCCTACACCACAATCAGTCAATGATGTTCGTTCTTTTCTTGGGTTGGCTAGTTTCTATAGGAAGTTTGTTCGAAATTTTTCTTATTTAGCATTGCCTCTTACTTTGTTGTTGAAAAAGAAAATAAAATTTGCATGGGGATTTACCCAACAACAGTCCTTTGACAAACTTAAACATGCACTTTCACATGCACCTGTTTTACAATTACCTGATTTCTCACAACCCTTTCATGTTGTTACTGATGCTAGCGGTTCAGGAATAGGTGCTGTTCTGATGCAAAATGACCATCCCATTGCATTTGAGAGTAGAAAGCTTAAACCCTCAGAACATAATTATAGTACGTATGATAAAGAACTGTTAGCAGTTGTGCATGCTTTGCGAATTTGGAAACACTATCTTATGGGATCTGAAGTATTAATCAAAACCGATCAACAGGCTATTAAGCATTTATTAAGTCAGCCCTTAATCTCTGATAGGCATCTTAAATGGGCATCATTCATTCAAAATTTCCAACCCATGATACAATATCAACCTGGTAAAGCTAATGTCGTAGCTGATGCTCTTAGCCGTTTTCCTTCGAATTCGGTTGTTTTGAATAATATTTCTGCCATTCAAATTCATTCTTTTCAAGACATGGTTTCCACTTATGCATCTGATTTGTATTTTTCACGTGCATGGCATGACTTCAATAATGCTGCATCTTTATCTGATGAACATTATACATTTCATAATGGTTTTCTCTATTTTCAACATAGATTGTGCATAACCCAAGCTTTTAAAGATTTGTCATTAAAGAAATGCATGAACCATCTTACATGGGTCATAGAGGCATACAGAGCACTATTTCTGCTTGCAAAGATTTCTTCTTTTGGCCACATATGGAAAAAGACATTGCACATTATGTTTCTCAATGCATTGTATGTCAGCGTGTCAAACGTCATCATGGTAAACCATTTGGATTATTAATGCCCCTTCCTATTCCAAATGAACCATGGGAACAAATCTCTATGGATTTTATCACAGGTCTTCCTATCACTTCATCACATAATGATATGATTTGGACAATAGTTGATAGGTTTAGTAAATATGCATATTTCATTCCGTGTAGAAAAACTTTGACTGCACCTCAAGCTACAAAATTATTCATTAAATGCATTTTTCCACATCATGGATTTCCTAAAGTAATGTTATCTGATCGTGATGTTAGGTTTTGTAATCATTTTTGGGTTGCCTTATTTCAACATTTTGGTTCTAAAATAGATTTCAGCTCTGCATTTCATCCTGAAAGTAATGGACAGAGTGAGGCTACAAATAGTACTTTCTTGATTTATTGCGTTGTTATTCATTAGATAATCCTAATAACTGGGATGAAAAGTTGTCATTGCTTCAATTTGCTTACAATAACACTGCACACACCACTACTGGTCGTGCACCTTTTGAAATTGTTTTTGGTAAAAAGCTTCCCACTCCCATGTCCCTCACCCAAACCGACATTCCGATGGCTAATTCTATTGCTCAAGATCACGTTTCTATACTTCATGATGTTCACGAGCACATTAGGAAAAGTCAAGAGCGATATACACGTATTATCAATACTAAACGATTAGCCAAAGAATTCAAGGAACATGATTTTGTATGGTTGCGAATAATTAAAAGACGTCTCAAAAATATTTTGCAGCATCCTAAAATTAAACTTGCACCACGCTATCATGGACCGTTTCGCATTATAGAAAAAATTAATAATAATTCATTTCGATTAGATATTCCATCCCATTGGACTATACATAATTCTTTTCATATTAGCTTACTTAAACCCTTTAAAGGAACCTTACCACTTGCTCCACTTCTTGATGATCCTCCTTTAATTGAAGAACAATATGAAATCTTAGTTCCTGAGAAAATCATTGATCATGATGTCACTACTACACGCACCGGTACTCAATATCATCGATATTTGGTTAAGTACAAAAATCACTCTATTGAAGAATGTCAATGGATACATAAAACACAATTAACACCTCATTATGACCACTTAATTTCTGCATATCATACACAAACACATTAATGTAACAGCTCCATGAACATTTCCATGCATGTATTTTTACATGGCACATGCCTATTTTCTTTATTCAGTGATGAAACATGTGACTGGCCATCCATGTTTATTCTTTTATCACCTGAGGTCAATTGCTTGTTCAACTGAGGGGCATGTTATACCTTATGGAATATGTTGAACAACGCATTGTTGGATTGAAATATGGAATAGCCAATGCATTGTTGGATTGAAATATCGAATAGCCAATGCATTGTTGGATTGTAACATGAAATATGTTGGCCAATGCATTGTTGGATTGTAACATGAAATATGTTGGCCAATGCATTGTTGGATTGAAATATCGAATAGCCAATGCATTGTTGGATTGTAACATGAAATATGTTGGCCAATGTATTGTTGGATTGTAACAGTAATATGGAATATGTTGAACACTGTATTATAATTGTTAGAGTGTTGAATTATTTTATCAACTGAGGTCAGTTGCTTGTCAACTGAGAGGCATGTTGTATATTATTGAACAAGGCATTGTTAAAATGTTAAATTATTAATGTATTAATATGTTTTTGATGTTTTTGATATAGCAGCTGAAGGTTCGTGAGGAGCGTGCAAGGCGTGAAAGGGTGGACATCAATAATCCGAATAATTATTATTTAGCTTGTAAATAAACCTGCGTAGAAGGTTCTATTGTTAGAAAAGTAATGGTTAGAAAAAAGGTCGTTGTAGACCGCAGTTTCTATTATTCAAAGTAATGGCTTTCTGTAAAAGTTACCAACTTTTAGTTTCACGCCTGCTTTTCGAAGCCGCCCTCATGTAACCACTATTTTCGACGTAATCAAAAGTCCTATAAATACATGCACTCTGTGAACTGTCGAAACAGAGTGCATGGGGGGAGATTGCACCCAATACTGCGTTGTGTCTCGTCTCTTGTTGCGTCTATTCTCTGTGTGTTTTCTGTGTCCATAATCTCTGTATGCGCGTGAGCAAGATCCTGACAACATATTGTAGAGGATTTGTATGTGCCTCTAGACTCTAAAGTCACTCTTATGTCATTTTGTGGTCCTATATATGGGTGGGGAGATTGGCATCGACTTGCACGTTATGTCCAAAGCATGAGTACTTATGGAATATGCTTGAATGTAGCATCCCTTACTAGTAGAGGAATTTCACATGTAGAAAATGAAAGATTATATATTGATGGAAGACCTTACATGCATGGAAATATAGCAGGTTTAATAAATAGTAGTCAAGGGTTACATAAGAGTTCAAGGACTAATTGCATATTTCAGGAGCATGAAAATAGTCATGAATCACCATACATGAGTAGAGGTGTAGAAAGATATATAGTTTTCAATGTTATTACTTCATTACATGTTGGTGATGAATTATTAGTGAAATATGGATGGGATAGACCTCCAAGAGGACCTTTAGCTAGAGAGAGAATGAAAAATATCTATCCATATTTAATAACTAACATTTTAAATTTTATGTTTAAAGATTAATTTTCATTTATTTATGAAATACTAATGATTTTTATTCATGTGTGTAGATTCCAACGTATGATGTTGATGATATTCCACCACACCATTCATAGTTGCCAATAAGACCTCATTTATTAGAAGCTTCTATGAGGAGGCTATCTAGAAGATTTTGAAGGATGGAAGAATAATTTTAAAGGATGTGTGGAAAGAAAGTGTCCATTCAATGCAGCTTCTTTTTTTTACCTTAGCTAAGGTAAGAACAAGAGCTTGCATTGAATGGATGCTTTCTGTCTACCCATCCTTTAAAACTATTCATCCATCTTTCAAAATCTTCCAAATAGATTTGCTTCTCCTATTTTTTCAAACTACCTAATACCTCCATAGCTAACTGATACTTTATATTTGTAAACAAATATGTAAGTCTTAGTTAGCAAGGAGGATAATTGATTGACTATAGAATGGGAGACAACCAAACAATTCAATGGTCTAGATATCTATATGAAAGTCTAAAAACCACAATAAACAAAAAGAAAATTAAAAACCAAATCAAATATACACAGCTACACATGCATACATACACATACATACATACACATTCATACATGCATATACATACATACATACATACACATATATGCATACACATACGCATATGTATACATATATACATATACACATATAAAACACATATACACACATACATACATATACACATACACATACGGATATGCATGCACATGCATATACACATCCACATACGCATACAAATAAGCATACACATATGCAAAATCATATGCATATATATGTATTAATTTATTTTTATTAATATGTCTTTTCTTCATGAGCTTACAAGTTATTATCTGAAAAGTTTTTACCAAGTCAGAATATTCTTCCTACCTCACATGATGAAATGAATAAGATAATCAACAATCTTGGTATAGATTATCAATGTATACATGCATGTCCTAACGGTTGTATTTTATATAGAGGTGAATATGCAGACTCTTTGACATGTCCAATGTCAGTCTCCTCGATATAAGGACGAAGAATGTAAAATCCCAAAAAAGGTATTGAGACATTTTCCATTGGCTCCATGGATTAGACATATGTTTCAAGGCCCCGAATTATCAAAGCTTTTGACATAGGGACATGAACATAAAAGTACTGATCGAATAATCAGAATTCCTCATGATAGTGTTGCTTTTCAGCATATTGATCCTACATGGCTTGATTTTGCACAAAATCAATAGAATTTAAAGTTAGGAGTTGCATTAGATGGGGTTAATCCATTCTCCATGAAATCTAGTAAATGGTCAACATGGCCAGTGGTAGTCATAAACTACAATCGTCTACCATATCTTAGCATAAAAAGGAACATTTGATGCTTTCACTTTTAATCCCAGGAAAAAGACAAGTTAAAGATATGAAAATATATCTTGCTCCTCTCATTGACAATCCTATGATATTGTGTTATAATATCATTAAAAAAAATTGTGAAAAAAAAACATACCTATGAGCAAATTGTTCTCTTCTTGCATGTGGAGCCGTAGAAGAGCCCTCCTCTAATCATTGGGTAAGCATCTAGATCGTAAAATCTAGCTCATCATCATGCATCTCTGAGTAGTCACGCATGATGATCCCTAAGGTATCAAGCGGAACTCTTGCTCTCATAAGACTTTTTATGCGAGTGAGTTTTGCCTTTCTCTCTCTATTAGGATGCATAATATCTGTACATATAAAACAAAATGGGTTAGAAATCAATATATGTACGTGTACATATGTAGGCATGTATATGTATATGTGTATATGTATGTGTATGTATATGTATATGTGTATGCATGTGTATGTATGTGTGTATGTTTGTGGGCAGGTATGCATGTGACCTGATGTGTGTATACGTATATGTATGTATATGTATGTGTGTGTGTATATGTATGTGTATGCATGTGTATGTGTGCATAAATGTGTATGTGTATATGCATGTGTGTATGTGTGTGTATCTATATGTGTGTATGTATATGTAAGTACGTATATGTATGTGTATGAGTATGTCGGTGTATATGTGAGTGTGTGTATGTGTGTACACATGTAAGCATGTATGCATGCATATGCATGTGCATTATGTATGCATATATATGCATGTGTGTGTGTATGTGTGTGTATGCATGTAAGCATGTATGTATGCATGTATGCATATGCATATGCAATATGTATGCATGTATCTGTATGTGTGTGTATGTGTCTCTATGTGTGTTTGTATGCATATATGTGTGTGTGTATATGTGTATGTGTGTGTGTGTATGTGTGTGTGTATGTGTGTGTGTATGTGTGTGTGTCTATGTGCATATGTGTGTGTCTATGTGTGCATATATATGTGTATCTGTATATATTTGTCTATATGCATGTGTATGTGTGCGTGTAAATGTGTGTGGATGTGTGTATGTGTGTGTAAGTGTGTATGTGTCTATGTGTATATGTGTGTAAGCATGTAAGCATGTATGTATGAATATGCATGTGTATTATGTATGCATATGTATGCATGTGTGTGTGTATGTGTGTGTATGCATGTAAGTATGTATGTACATATGCATATGAATTATGTATGAATATGTATGCATATGTATGGATTGGTCAGCTCAAGAGTTCATTTTCAAAGACAATCACTGGAAATATGTAGTTACATTGGATGCTATGCAACCCTGTGATCTACACGCACGACCATATGTAGCAGAGCCAGTCCATATGTTGGATGGGATATCTAATGATGAGGAGGAGGCTTTCCTCAAGACAAATAAGGACCTCATTGCCTTAGGGATTGTAGACTTACAGTCGGTAGCAGATAAGTGGAGTTCGACAGCTTGTACGATCATGCCACTGACCGAAGAAGTAGCAGCACATGCCGATATAATTATGGATGAATCGACCTTACAACAACTGTTGCAACCAGCTGATGACTTGGCAAAGCCTCGACAGTTTTATGTACCGAAGGATTAGTTGGTAACATACAATTTGGGAGATACGGTCAACCCAAGGCCAATCAAAATTAAGGCCGGATTAGCAGATAACTTCAAGGACGATCTAGTACAACTCTTGCGTGAATTCTCAGATGTCTTCGCTTGGGATTATAGGGACATGAAGGGTCTTGAACCACAAATTTATCAACACCGGTTGGTCTTGAAGCCAGATGCACGGCCCTTCAAGCAAGCCAGCTACCAGATGAATCTGCATTATGCAGCCCAGGTAAAAGCAGAGCTAGATCGCTTGCTGAAGGCTCGATTCATTGTTCCCATTGAACATGCAGAATGGATCTCACCAATAGTGATAGTGCCGAAGAAAAATAAATAGTTATGCATTTGTGTCGATTACCGGAAGCTTAATGTAGCCACCATACCGGATCCGTTCCCTCCTCCTTTTCTAGATACAATGCTCAATAGGGTAGTAGGTCACGAAATGTATTCTTTTCTGGATGGCTACAATGGATACAATCAAGTGTGGATGGTGGAACAGGATATACCAAAGACAACATTCATCACCAACTGGGGCGTTTATGCATGCACGGTCATGTGGTTTGGGTTATGGAATGCCCCAAGTACATTCCAAAGATGTATGTAGGAAGTGTTCTCACCTTATCTGACAACGTTTATGCAAGTATATCTAGATGATTTTTCATTGTTTGGCGACACTTCAGCACACCTGTATCATTTACGGTGTTGCTTTGAAAAGTGTCGGGAGTATCGACTATGTTTGAATCCCACCAAATCAGTTTTTGCGGTCTCCTGTGGAAAGCTGCTCAGTCATATCATCTCTAAACAAGGAATACAGGTAGATCCTGATAAAGTAGCAGCCGTGTTGGAGGCACCGGTCCCAAAGACACCGAAAGAAGTTATGCGTTTCCTTGGCTAGATTCAGTGGCATGGCAGAGATTTACAGTGATTGGCTCATCTAGCAACACCCCTTAACCGACTTGTGAACAACACCCCACGGACGTATGAATGGACTAATGAGTGTCAAATGGCCTTTGATCGGTTGAAGGTCTTATTGACACAGGCTCCGATCCTGCAACCACTTGATTGGGAACGTCCATTCCATGTATTTGTGGATGCGTCAGACATAGCAATTGGCAGTGTGCTGATTCAACATACCAACAAATGGTTTCGGCCTGTGTACTATGCAAGCCGCCAATTAGCTCCGGCCAAAAGGAATTACTCCGTGACAGAACGCGAGTGTCTTGCTCTGGTATACTCTGTTAAGAAATTCCGGCATTACTTGCTGGGACAAAAATTCACTTTCCATGTGGATCATGCCGCACTCGTGTATTTGGTTCGCCAACAACATTTAGGTGGCAGATTGGCAAGATGGGTTTTTACTATTACAGGAGTTTGATTATGAAGTTGTTCACTGACCCGGTACAACACATGTCTTGGTGGACTTTTTATCTCGACTGGATTCTGGTGAGTCTCCGGTAGGTGTTGATGACACTACACCGGCTATTTATGTCATCGAGGCAACTCCCAAAGAATATGCAGACCTTCCTGTTGCCCCTACATACTATGATACGTTAATGATTTTTCTCACTAAGGGTTGTATACCTTCTAATACTCCAGCTACTCTGCGCCGGAAAATTGCACTTTACAGTCGACGATTCCGGTTGATAGTGGGTCAACTGTATTACATCGAGTAGACTAGCGTCTTACTCAAATGTATCCCTCCACATGAATCGGCATCAATTATTGCCATGGCTCACTCATCACCCCCTAGAGGACACTTCACCGCTGATCTCACTCATCACAAAATCCTGCAAAGCGGGCTATGGTGGCGTACCATGTATCGAGATGTTGTTCAATTTGTGCAGCAGTGTGATGTCTGTCAATGGTCTGGACAGCCCTTGCAGTGCCATTTCTTTCCTCTCCAACCGGTTCTACCATTGCGGCCCTTTCAGAAGTAGGGCTTAGATTTCATTGGCCCAATTACACCCCCAGCTACCCTCACCAACAACCGATATATTTTGACCTGTATGGATTATGCCACTAGGTGGGCAGAAGCTTGGGCTTTACGTTCGGCCACAGTGGTTTCGGTGGCTAAATGCTTGATGAAGGATGTCTTCCCTCAATATGGCTTACCTCTGGAAATCGAGGGACACATTTTGCAAACACCTTAATGCATGTATTGACTCAGACTTTCTAGATTCTACATAAGTTCAGCTCACCTTACTATCCTCGAGCGAACGGTTTGGCTGAGAGTACCAATAAGACTCTGTTGAATATTCTTCGGAAACTGATCTTGGAGTGTCCGAAACGATGGGACCAGCTCTTATCTGCAGTTTTGTGGGCTTATCAGACCACGTACAAAGTGGCTACCAGAACAACTCCATTTAAACTTGCTTATGGACTGGAAGCTATTGCGCCGATGGAAGTAGTGGTGCCGAGCCTATGGGTAGCCTTATCACAGAAATTGCTACCGGAAGAATCTTTTCCATTCCGATTGGATGTGCTCCGATCATTGGATGAACAACGCTTGGAAAGCTTCATGGTTCTTCAAGAAGTTCAGCTCTATCAAGCCCATGATCGCTTCCTCAAAACCCCTATCTTTACAGTTGACCAACTCGTTTTATTCTATAATGCTAAAGCCAACAAATCTGCTGGAAAATTTAAGTTACGGTGGTTCGGTCCATACCGAATTGTTGAGCAAGTGGGACCCTCCACTTTTTGGTTGGCGACCTTAATAGGTGTTTTCCTTCCAAAGTAATTAATGGCTCTAAGCTCCGCCCCTATCACCAGCGGTCTGGTAACTCCTGAGGTGTATTCGGCCCTTTTTCTTTTTCTTTCGCTTTTTCTCCTCCCTGTATTTTGGTTGACCATCTGACCGTAATCCTTCCATTTTGCTGAATTAATCATGATTAATAGCCGCCTTTGTGTCACTGCTTCTGTTCATGCATGCATGCTGCAATTATGAAGGATATCTCTCCAATACTGCATTATGATTAGGGTTCTTGCCGCCTAATGTTTCCCGTGCTCTTACTTAATCTTGTTCTTTCCACTAATAATTGCTATTGTGTTTGTGTGTTTGCGAGCTCTGTGTACTCTGTGTTTTCGTGTCTCCTTGTGTGCGCTATGGAAGCTTTGGCTAATATAGCAACTTTCCATGTGGGACTCACTCCAGATGTGAGTGAATACTTATGCACTCAGAGATTGCTGACCTTCGCTGAATTGCCTTGGCATTCAGTGGAGTGTCATCCGTTCCATGCGTAGATTATTTTTGCCATCGCCGCCACACCTGCTACAGAGTAGTGTTGGCGGATTACATGTTTAAACCCTCGTGTCGTGATCACTCTCAATACGTTTGCTGAGGGATTCCGACTCCCTCAGGAAGGATTGGAGAATGGTCCACTCCTTCATCTTACCACCATGACCGAACTGTTTCCCGGGCACTCATCTAATGAGTATGCCATCCTTTGCTAACCTGAACCAGAGCGTACTGCTTTGCAATTCCTGGTCGCCGTGCTAAATTTACAAAAATGCACCTACGGAATATCTCGACCCTTTTATTCCATGATAGATACTGCTTCCCGTGAGCCTGTGAATTTCACGTCCTTCTTTTTTAGGCGCATTCACCGTGAATGCGTGACGGTTACAAAGCAAATCACAAAGAACGACATCCCTTGCACCTGCTTACCCCATATTCTAACTTTCCTCTTTCCGGTGATCCAAGCTGCACAACCACCTCTGCCTACCATGTTGCGATATGAAGAAGCCTCCCAGATGATTGAAGATGATGACGATGAAGATTTGCTTCAACTGTTTTGCCGCAAACGCAGATGCATTTGCCCCTCCGAAAGCGAGGTGCAGGGCTCCAATGCAGGTCATGAAGCTGAAGTCTTCCACGACACTGCCACCTCTCTCTAGGTAGAATCTTCCATCCCATCTTCTCCTCTCAAGCAGCCGGAACAAGATGCACGCATGGAGGATGTCGAGGAAGTCTCTTCAAGGGAAGAATCTCATGAGCCGGATGAGGACACTGTGAAAGAAACCGAAGCCGTTACTGGAGGTACAGGTTGTCAATCCCCTTCATCACCAACTGTTGTAGCCAATGCCGATGCGGTCATTACCGAAGTTAATGAAGGAATGGAACAACAATCTCCTTCATCCCCAAGCACAAAAGTCCAAGCAGATGCAATCAAGGAAGTCACTGGCACTACTGAGGCTGTGACTGATGCTACTGAGGTGACGAATCCGAATGAGACCAGAATGGTGTTGGTGCCGAACGCTCTTCTCCCTTCTCCCCCTATCATTCCTGATGCTGTTGAAATTCTTTTCGGTGGCCCTTCAACTGTTGTTCGCGAGGCCTCAACCCTTCCATTATCCTCTCCAGATTACTCTCCACCATCCTCCCCTCATTTGCTGACGGCCTTGTTATCACAATTTCCATCTTCCCTTCCTCCTCCAACAGTAATGTTCACCAAATTGGAGTCTATGGGTCGCCTTCTTATACAATTTTCCCAGCAATTACCCCTCTAGATGAAGCTAGCAACTCAGAATATTCGACAAGAATTGCAAGGAAAAGTGGATTTGTTGGAAGCGGATATTGCCCCACTCCAGGAAGAAGCCAATGCGGTCAAAGTAGACAACCACGCACTCCAGCTGCAAATCCAACAACTTCAAGCACAATTAGTAGAAAGGGATACCATGATTGCTCAACGGGATAGCGAGCGTGCGGAATTACAAGAAAAGTTTGTCCTTCTTGCTGAACGGGAGGAAGAAATTTATCAATTGATGCAATTGGTACAAGATAAAGAAGATGTTCGTGTGGCACTCGGGAATTTGCTAGAAGAAACACGCGTGGACCTAGAGCTGCTGACATAGAAAGGACAAGAAATGGAAGACCTGGCCATGCAGAACACTGAAGAATTAAAGACAGTGTTCGCCGAACTTCACCAGAAGAGTCCTGCCTTGGATGCACAGACAATCTGAACGATTTAGTTAAAGAAAGAGTTGGAAGCTATTATGAAAGAGAGAGACACCTATTATAAAACTATCCAGTATCAAGCTCAGGAATTGGAATGCAGAGAAAAGCAGTTAGGATTTCAGGCAGAGAGATTGTCTCGTATTGATGCAGAGATCGCCAAAATAAAGCTGAGACGTGATGCGGCCATAGCCAATGATTTTTATCTGCAGGAATCATTTTTGCAGACGCAGGCAGAACTGCTGATGAGTCAAGTCATTGCTATTAGTTCGATTAGAACAGATGCACAACTGGTCGAGCCGGATATTTTAAAGACTATGCTGGACTCATTAAAGTAGAAGATCACACGAACTTTTAAATTAGCCAGAACCTTGTATATACAAGGCATTATTGATGAGCCTTGACTGTATTTTCCTTTTTTCTGGGTTCGAGTCCACCGTGCGTGCCAATGTTAGGCCACCGGATTGGAATATGTAATTTTACTTTTATACTCGCATGCACCGAAAAGGCGTAGCGAACAGATGTAACTCTTTATTCATTAATGAAAAGGCAATCACGGTGTTCTTCAGTGAGAGACGAGAATCGCCAGACTGTTTGTGTGGGCGATTGCGCTGAAGTGCTGTGTTGCAGAGTTGCATCAATCTTGAGTATTGTAGACTGTTTATTGATTTACAGTAATTAATCATTAACACAGTAATACTATGGTGAATATTAATAAGTCAGTGCGAATTCGTAGTTGATAATTCGCATGATAGGCGTACTGCGTAGTGATAAATATTGAATTGGGCATAGTTAAGTGTTAATTGAATGTTGAATTGGGAAAATTAAACAAAGGGCCTCTGCACTGTCAGACCCCTATCCATTCCCAAGAACCTAGAAACGAGATTAAAAGTGGCTTAACAGAAGCACTTTTAACACTATGTAAAGAGTTGATTTTTCCATGAGACGATTTGAATGATTATTTGGTTTGAATTGATCTAGATGATCATTATAGGCATGGATATGTCTCCATGTCATAATCCATCTAAGAAAATGAATGATTATGTCTAATCAATGTCTTGTCATTTTATAGATTTGAAAAAAATGATTGAGCAAATAGTTAGTGAGGTAGCAGCCTCATAGCGATTTGGATGCTACTCTTTGAGGGAATGTCCGAATTTATTGAAATTTGGAGGGCAAGTAGCTCCTAGATATATAGTTTCTCATTTCTCAACTCAAGATGAGTTGATGTTAGAGATAATTATGAGTGATAGAGTCATAGGAATGACTTTGTTCTTTCCATCAGGGGAAGAAAACACTTCAAGAACACTTCATGATTTCATTACATTATTTATGGTTGTGAGTACTCACCGAGTTATTCTTATTGTTTTGGAGAGAAGTGTTTGACTTTAATCTCACACATGCATCTATGTGGGTTATAAAGCTTGTTGGTATGGGACATCAAACTTTGTATTCTACCTAGGTGTAGGATAGAAGGTATGGGAGAGAAGTCTTTGAGATTATATTTCTGATATGATTTGGAGTTCATTCATATGATCTTCATATTATTAGACGACAAAGGGGCAGTTGAGGCAGTCACTCTGTATATGATCGCAAAACAAGGCAAGTCCGTAGGCAAGTAGCCTAGAAGCGGAAAGGCAAGGTTTGCACATAAGAACTGTGAATAGGCAATTGCATTAAGAAAAAATTCATAGAGTACATACTACTTTATTTGATATGCCTGAGAATAGTCCATGGTTCATACATAGTGTATATGAGGTGAGCTAGATGCTTAGCGTAGTGGGCTATGAGTGTGCACTCATCTACTTACCATTTTTCAGTGTATTTGGTGGACTCATATTATGGTCCTCATTATATCTGGGAGTGCCAGATTATTACAATAGTTTACTAAAGACACCTCATTCCTAGTTGGGAATGATTTGATCATAGTGACGATCAGATGATGGTTGGCGATAAAGCAAGTTTCATCCACATGAAACATATTGTATTGAGAAGGTGGTGGTAGTTCCACTAGTTGCTATGCTTTCTTAGCACGTCTTCACTTGGCATGATGGACTTAGTTCCACATAGTGGATTGGGATTTACTTTATATGAGAGATATTTTGGTCCATAGTTGGGATTATTATATATGATAGATCAAGATTTGGATCCATAGTTTGGATGTGATTGATTGAGATCTTCGTCCATGCTTGGATGTGACTGATTGAGATCTTAGTCCATAGTTTGGATGTGAGAGATTAAAATTTTGGTCCATAGTTTGGATCATTGACATATTGATATCTTGGTCCATAGTTGATAGATTGATATATTGATATTTTGGTCCATAGTTTGGATCATTGATAGGTTGTCATATTGGATTCATAGTTTGGACCATGATGACATTTTCTTGAGTTTTATTTCATTACAGTGTGTAAATCAAGCAGATTTACTTGAGCTTAGAGATAAAACACTATTTGGAAAATATTTCCATTTATCTCTGGGCATTTTTTCATAGAGATGGGGACATAGTCAAATTGTTTTGAATTAGCATAATAGTTTTCATTACTCTAGTGGAGTAAGTGATTTTACACAATTATACCATATGACAAGCTATCAATGGGTATTCGAGGGAGACAAGGGCAAGTTGCCAAGGTTTCTACAAGTGACAAGCCATCACAAGTTAGTATTCAAGGTGTAGGCATAGGGAGTCCGAGGATATTCCGAGTACTTATGCTGCGCACATCTGGACTCATTGGGCCTTAGAGGGATTCCTATAGAATGCCCAAGGCAAGGACTACTATTGATTGGTGGAAATGCTAGATAGGAAGCATAGAGAGTAGTTGTCTACTTTTTGAGCATCTAGTATTTCACACACCTAGCACACTCTACTCTTATCATTTGGAATCAGAGATTTTGATTCCCAGGTTTATAGCTCCTTCTATATCATTGAGGACAATGATCTTTAGAAGGGGGAGAGAGTGTTATATTCCAGAGATGTACATGCTTGGAGGAATGAGAAGTTCCTTGCTCGGGGGATAGCCAAGGCCAAAAGCCAGAGAGTTCTTATGAGGTACCTACTCATGATGGCCAGATGAGTAGAGGAACCTTAGAGAGAACTCTAGATGGTGACTAAGCAAGGGCTATAAATAGGCTGGGAGGTAAGTCCTAGGCATGTCATTCTCCATTTCTCACAATTGCCATTGGTAGTGTTTTAATGCAACAACATGACAAGTGATATCTTCCAATATATTATGCTAGTTGATGTCTAGCTCTTGCCGAACAGAATTACTCAGTCATCAAGCGTGAATGTTTAGGTTTTATTTATTCCATTAAGAAATTCAAACATTACCTACTGAGTTGAAAGTTTATCTTTCATGTGGACCATTCCCCCTTAATATATTTAGTCTGGCAACAGAATTTGGGAGGCTAATTGGCTTGTTGGTCCTACTTTTAGAAGAGTTTGATTATGATGTTGTTCACCACCTGTGCTCATCACATGCTATTGTAGATTTCATATCCCGCTTGGATTCTACTGAATCTCTAGGTGGCATTGACGATTCTTGACCTACACCTCACCACTGGTTGTCCACCAAATTCTATGTCGACTATAACTCGGCAAAAGTTAGCTCTATACAGTCAACATTTTTGCATCATTGTTGGCTAGCTTTATTATGTTGACCCTTTGGGTGTCTGGCTTTGGTATAT
This sequence comes from Ceratopteris richardii, assembly GCA_020310875.1. Taxonomy (NCBI): domain Eukaryota; kingdom Viridiplantae; phylum Streptophyta; class Polypodiopsida; order Polypodiales; family Pteridaceae; genus Ceratopteris; species Ceratopteris richardii. The sequence goes on from CM035412.1 coordinate 2,990,193, forward strand.
TCCTACACATGAAGTTTCATATATCATTGTAATGGCTCATTCTACACCTTTCTGTGGTCATTTCTGTGCGTACCTAACCTATAGAAAGATCTTAGAGAGTGGATTATGGTGTATGCAACAAGATATTTCAGGCTTATGTCAGACACTCTGATGTTTTCCAATGAACTGGACAACTACCCCATCGATATTGCTTTCTGCTCTAGCTCATTTTACCACCGAAACCCTTCCAAATGTGGGGGTTAGATTTCATGGGTCCTATTACTCCACCGGCTACTTTGATAGTGAATTGCTATATATTAACATGCACTGACTATGCCACTAGATGGGTTGAGGCCTGGGCTATTTGTTCTACTATAGCTCAGGTTGTCTCCAAATGCCTTACCCATGACATCTTTCCTCGGTTTGGTTTACCATTGGAAATTGTTTGTGACCGTGGGACACACTTTTCCAATGTTTTAATTCAGGCTTTAATGCACTCTTTCCATATCATTCATAAATTCAGTACCCCATACTATCCTCTGTTGAAGGAGATGATGGATAGTCTTCAGAGATGAAGTGGTGTTGCTTAATCCTACTTGACACCTACCAAGAATAGTTGCTAGAGAGTGTAGTGAGCCTCTTTAGCTAGATAATGATCATAAATAATCACATATGATGATTGGAACATGATCCACTAGTCAATGGATTAAAACAGATAGGTAGGAAATTAATCCAAGATCAAAAACTTGCTATTCTTGTCTCTACACATGTTTAGTATTTTGAACAGTTCTCTAAGCATAGTAGTAATTAGCTTAATTCCTTTTGATGATGTCTAATTAGCTTAGGCATCTACATTCATGAGTGATTTCATCAAAAATGATGAACTACATGCTGAGTATGATGTTTAGCAAATCATAGGACATGCCTCACAATTTCAGGGTGCATCAATCAACAGACCAGAGAGCAATAAGATGCTAATATCTCACGATTGAGGGAAGTAATGATAGTGAGATTTTGTAGCAATGTAGTAGATAGAATATGAATATATCATGCTTTAAATCACTACAAATGATCAATCATACACTAAGAACAAGCTTTAAGAAGATCGCTGAACTGATGAAGTCATGGCAGAGAAGTGAAGTAAAGATATAGGTACTAAAGCATGTACAAATACAACGTCATTGGCAATAATCAATTGCTCAATGTGTGGGAGGTGAATAAGCTATGAAGTGAGCTCTCAATTCACAATGTATCTCTATCAAATTGATCTCATGGAATTGAGATATCACGTGGGTCTTTTGATCCTTCTTTTATAATTGAGTTTGGAGCCAACCTTTTGAATTCAAATTCAAAAGTTCACCTAAAAGTGAATCCTAAAGTATAGGATATATTCTCTCATTATGCAACTACCAAATGATTTGAGATTTGATGCTTTCTAACTCCACGTGGTTGTAGGACACTTTTAAGGTTCCATAAGAGATATGCTAATCAATCAAGTATGTGGGCTTGCATTCTCTTGCACCAAAAGCTCCCCCTCA
>CM035412.1:3029627-3044627 GCA_020310875.1 Ceratopteris richardii
TGTCTTCATCATCTGAGCTTGTGTCCTCATTCTGAGTTGGTTCTTGCCTGATAAGCTTTGGAAAGTCTTCTTCCATATCATAAGGTAGGTTAACTTTCCTGCACTCATTTTCATACCATGATCATTTTCATCAAAGATGACACTCTGCTTACCTTGAAGCCTTTGTTTGAGGGTTATAGAACCTGTATCCTTTCTGATTCAAATCATAACCAATAAAGATACACTTTTCAGCCTTAGGATCTAGCTTTCCTCTTACCTGTGAGGGAATATGCACATATGCAACACACCCAAAGATCTTGCAATGATCCAGAGATGGTCTCTTACCATGCCAAGCCTCATAGGGTGTCATCCCATCAAGTGTCTTTGATGGCAACCTGTTGATTAAGTATGTGGCAGTAGATACACTTTCTGCCCAAAGATAATTTGGTAGTTTTTTCTCATTAAGCATAGACTAGCTGTCTCCACAATGAGTCTATTCCTCCTTTCAGCTACCCCATTTGTTCAGGTGAGTATCTTGTGGTAATCTCCCTCTTGATGCCTCTTTCCTGTAAGAATTCTTCAAAGTCATTGGAGAAGTATTCTCCACCACCATCAGACCTTAGCCTCTTCAAATGTCTACCTGTTTGATTCTCAACTAATGCAAGATACCTTTTGAAACAATTAAATACTTCATCTTTATGTTTCATGAAGTACAAAACAGTCCATCTGCTATAGTCATCAATAAAAGATACATAGTACCTAGATCCAGATATGGATGGCTCCTTGCTTGGTCCCCAAACATCTGTATGCACCAATTCCAAGTAGTCTTCATGCATAAAACCTTTTTTGGTATATGGCAATCTGTGTGACTTACCAAATTGACAAGCCCCACACTTGTATATCATGTGTTGCTTGGATACATTAGGTATCCCAAGCACACATTGATCTCTGCTCATTTGCTTTATTGTCCTCTCTCCAATGTGACCTAATCTTTTGTGCCACATCTCCAATTCTGATAGGGTTTGGTCCTTATAATTGTACAAGGCAATATTCTTAGTATCCTCAAGTTCAAAGGTAAATAGTCTACCTGATTTCTCTCCCTTGGCTATCCTTCTGAATCCATGTCTTGGATCCTCCACATATGCACCATGTTGAGTGAACCTGACCTGTAGACCTTTTTCAACAATCTGACCTACACTCATCAGATTCTTGGTGATTGTTGGGACATACAATACTCTGCTTAGCAAATTCTGATTACCATCACTTGTTTTGACATTACCTACTTTAACCACTGAATGTTTAGTGTCATCACCTGTCTGTACTTGGTGCTTGCCTTTGGGTTCTTCCAAGTCAGAGAGTAAGGCAACATTCCCAGCTACATGGTTAGAGCAACCTGAATCAATATAGAACAAATGATCATCATTGATACTTGATTTGGATGTCATGTTCATAATCAACAAGGAATCATCTTGATCCTCTACATAATTGTTGTAATCCTTTCTGTTCCTGTATCCTCCTTGATAATTGCATTGTGATTGTAGCTATTGTTGTAGTTATTGTTGTAATTATTGTTGTAGCCATGGTAGCCTTGAGATTGATTGAACCTGCCTCTGCCTTGAGAGTATCCTCCTCTTTGGTGACCTCTTCCTCTTTGATTTTTGTAGTTCTTGTAGCATTCATCTGTAGTATGGTTAGACAAGCCACAAATATTGCATGGAGATTGATTATAGGGTCTCCCCCTACCTGACTTACCTCCTCTGCCCCTACCTCTAGATGATCTACCTCTCCCTGCATAGTTTGCTTGGGAGGTAGAGCCTTCTTCATCAACCTTCTTACTTTTACCCTTATCTTTAGACTTCTTATCTGTATATAGGGCAGAGGGATTGTTACCTTTTGATTGCTCTCCATTCTTTGTGATCTTAGCTTCATGTGTGAATAGTTGTCCAATCAGAGTTGTTAAATCAGGTGCTTGGATGTCCATGTACAAGTCCATTGCAGTGGTAAAACTCTCCCATTTGTCATCTGCCTTTAGTCCATTGATCACTTGTCTGACTATTTGCTCTTCTTCAATTTCTTCTCCAACACTTGCAAGTTGATCTGCAATGTCTTTGACTTTGGTGACAAAATCTGAGACACATTGTTTTGATTGCTTCCTAAGAGTTGTAAACTCAATCCATAGCTGATTCTTTCTGGCCCTTGTGCTTGATGAAAAGTATGTTGACAAGGTTTCCCAAGTCTCTTGGAAGTCTTACAGTTCCTAACATGAGGTAGAAGGAAATCAGAGATAGAGTTTAGAAGATATGACCTTGCCAAAGCATCTTTAGCACACCATTGATTAAGTCTCTCATGCTCATCCTTTGTAGGTAGACCTCTGGTTTTGAATGAGGGCAACTCCTCATCTCTTGATATGTATCCATACAAGCTTCTCCCTTGTAGATAGGTCTTCATTCTCAATGACCATGCCTGGTAGTTATTTCTATCCAATTTGTCAATGAAGGAAGGGAAACCATCACCCATGATTACCTTGTTTGCTCTGATACCACTGTTGGATGTAATGGCTGGGTACAATCAGAAGATCAAGTTGGTGCTGCTAGACCTGCTTCACACCTGCCCTTTTCTCTTCAGATATGATTAGGAGACTTCTTGAGCTTCCAAATGACACCAAGAAACTATATATGTGCTTTACAAAATGATTGAGTAATGACCAAATCAAAACAGATGATTTTGAACCTTCACAACTCCAAAAAACTTCTATTCCTGTATTGATACCTGCTCAGTCCTAAGCTCAGTGTGTCCAGCACACTTGCAATTGGTTTAATTCCTTCTGGGAGTATTAAATTAACTTAACAAGCTACCATTAGCAAGTTAAATCACTCCAATTAACAAACTACACTAAGCATGACCTTTAGCAAAATCAGAGACACCCCCGACTTTTTAGGAACAACACAGAGAAATACCAGTGACTGCCTCGACTGCAATTTCTCCCAAATGGCTGAATGGAATGACTTGAAATTTTGTAGTGTTGTAGAATGCTTTGAGCTGGTTCCAATGAGCTATAGAACACTCGATTTGGTTCAGTAGATCCAGAGAAATGCTCCTTTGAGGTTGACAGACTTGAAGGTGATCACACAGAGAAAACAGAGATAATGACTATGAGTATATGTATTGAATCTATCAAATGTACATTCCCATTGGCATGTAGTGTGATGCCCAATGGTACTCAGAGGTGTAGGCTAAGTAGTAGCTCTCACACACTCTATGATCTGCTTGGATTAGCCTCGGGAAGTGAGCTCTATCCCCGCGACTTTTACATTGTCTTTTATATGAGTTTTAAGAGAGTTTGAATTTCAAATTCAAAATGTAAGCTCCCTCAAATCTCTCAACTAATCACATGGAGATATTCTCTCCATTCATACCTTTCAAATTCCACGACTTTTGAAGGTGGGTGAGATTACAAGAGGTGAGTTAAGTCACATTGACTTTTACATTGGATAAAAGATAATAAAGCATAGGCATGTGTTCCTATGGTCTTCCTTCAAGTGAGTTAATCCAAGAACTTTTGTAACACCTTCAAGATTGGTATCCAATGCTCTTCATGGTACAAGACAAGGCCAAGTGTTAAGGCTTGTTTGCACCAACAGGGTTTGTGGGATTTGTGGTGTTTGTGGGGTTTGTGGGTTTGTGGGGGGTCGTGGAGGGGTGTGGGGTTTGTGGGGTTTGTGGGGTTTGTGGGGTTTGTGGTGTTTGTGGGGTTTGTGGGGTTTGTGTGGGGTTGTGGAGGGGTGTGGGGTTTGTGGGGTTTGTGGGGGATCATGGAGGGGTGTGGGGTTTGTGGGGTTTGTGGGGTTTGTGGTGTTTGTGGGGTTTGTGGGGTTTGGGGGTTTGTGGGGGGTCGAGGAGGGGTGTGGGGTTTGTGGTGTTTGTGGGTTTGTGGGGTTTGTGGGGGGTTGTGGAGGGGTGTGGGGTTTATGGCGTTTGTGGGGGGTTGTGGAGGGGTGTGGGTTTTGTGGTGTTTGTGGGGTTTGTGGGGTTTGTGGGGTTTGTGGGGGGGTCGTGGAGGGGTGTGGGGTTTGTGGGGTTTGTGGTGTTTGTGGGGTTTTTGGGTTTGTGGGGGGTTGTGGAGGGGTGTGGGGTTTGTGGGGGGTTGTGGAGGGGTGTGGGGATTGTGGGGTTTGTGGGGTTTGTGGGGTTTGTGGGGTTGTGGGTTTGTGGGGGCTTGTGGGGGTTGTGGAGGGGTGTGGGGTTTGTGGGGGGTTGTGGAGGGGTGTGGGGTTTGTGGGGTTTGTGGGGGAAAAGAGGAGGGCCGGTGGAGTTGAAGGGGGTCGTGGTGATGGTGGGGGCCGCGGGGGTGGTGGGGGAAAAGAGGAGGGGATGTTTGGGTTGGAGGGGGTCGTGGTGATGGTGGGGCCATGGGGTGGTGGAGGAAAAGAGGAGGGGACGGTGAGGTTGGAGGGGGTTGCGGGGAGAGAGAGAGAGAGAGAGAGAGAGAGAGAGAGGGAAATGCCGCGATATAATGAAGGAAGTCGTTTGACATGACTAAGTGAAAGAGTACTTATTCTCCATCTTTAAAATCATTTTGGATGGAGTAATGTAGTTGTTTCGTCACTATTAAGGTATAATTTTTAATTTTCTATCTATCTATAATATATATATATATATATATATATATATATATATATATATATATTATATATATATATATATATATATATATATATATATATATATATATATATACACACACACACACACATGCATACACATATACATGAATGCATACATACATATAAACATACACACACATATACATACATACAAATGTTATGAAAGTAAGGTCAAATTATACATACCTATATCGAATGAAGATATTCTATTCATCTAGCCTTTGGAATTATCTTCCCTACCTTTAGAATCTTCGTGACATATCTGCTTCTCCTATTCTAGTCAACCTAATACCTATGCTACTGACTCTTTTATGAACTTTGCATACAAATATTAAGTATCAGTTAGCTATGGAGATATTAAGTCATTTGAAAAATGGGAGGAGAGAATTTATCTGGAAGTTTTTGAAGGATGGAAAAATAATTTTAAAGGATGGGTAGAAAGAAACCGCCCATTCAATGCAAGTTCTTGTTCTTACCTTAGCTAAGGTAAGAACAACAACTTGCATTGAATGGACGCTTTCTATCCACCCATCCTTTAAGAATATTCATCCATCTTTCAGAATCTTCCAAATAAATTTGCTCCTCCTATTTTCCAAACTACCTAATACATCCATACCTAACTGATACTTTATATTTGTAAACAAATATGTAAGTCCTAGTTAGCAAGGTAGGTAATTGATTGACTATAAAATGAGAGACAACCAAACGATTCATTGGTCTAAATATCTATATGAAAGTCTACATATCACAATAAACAAAAGAAAATTAGAAACAAAATCAAATATACACACTTACATACATACACATACATACATACATACATACACACACATACATACACATACATACACATACATACATACATACATACATACATAAATACATACACATACATACACATATATGCATACACATACATATATTCATACACATACACATATGCATACATGCATACATATACACATATACATAACATATACACACATACATAACATATACACACATACATGCACATACACATACGAATAGGTATATGCATGCACATGCATATACACATCCACATATGCATACACATAAGCATACACATATACATACACATATGCATATATATACATGTACATATGTATATTTATTTATTTATTTTTATTAATATGACTTTTTTCATGAACTTACAAGTTATTATCCGAAAGTTTTTACCAAGTGAGAATATTTCCTACTCACATGATGAAATGAAGAAGATAATCAACAACCTTGGTATAGATTATCAATGTATACATGCATGTCCTAATGATTATTTTATATAGAGGTGAATATGAAGACTCTTTGACATTTCCAAAATGTCAAACTCCTCGATATAAGGATGAAGAAGGTAAAATCCCAAAAAAGGTATTGAGACATTTTCCATTGGCTCCATGGATTAGACATATGTTTCAAAGCCCTGAATTATCAAAGCTTTTGACATGGGGACATGATCATAAACGTATTAATGGAATAATAAGAATTCCAATAAATAGTGCAGCTTTTCAACATATTGGTTCTACATAGCCTGATTTTGCACAAAAACCACAGAATCTAAAGTAAATGGTCAACATGGCCAGTGATAGTCATAGACTACAATCTTCCACCATATCTTAGCATTAAAAAGGAACATTTAATGCTATCACTTTTATTCCCAAGAAAAAGACAAGTTAAAGATATGACTATATATCTTGCTCCTCTCATTGACGATCTCCAAGAGTGATGGAGAGGCATTAATGTCATTGATGTATCCAAAAACATCAATGAAATATTATGGTTCGTGGTATTGTGGCTTGGACTATTCATTATTTTCCAGGATCTGGTGTTTGTTCAAGTATTGATGTAATTTTTTATTTAATATACATATGAGTATATATGAGTTAATCTAAATATATTTTTATCATTTTCATCATGTAGGAATATATACTAAGGGTTATAAAGCATGCCCATATTGTGGTGATTGGTTGAGATCAATTTATAGTAAGAATCTCAACAAAAATATTTATCTTTGACATCGGCGATTCTTGCATGATGATCATCCAGTAAGATGTAAAAGAGAAGCGTACATTTTAATGGAAAGCTTGAAACAGGTTAGTGTCCAAAACCAATGAGGCCTATGGATTGGTATGGAAATGGATAGATAGGTCTCTGATAGATCCATAATCACAAATATTCAGTGGTGATGAAGATAATGAGAATGTGAAGAGAGGTAAAGGAAAATTGGCACTCACAAAGAATATATCGATATGGTATTCTTTGGAGTATTGAAAAGAGTTAAAGGCTTGTCATCTTCTTGATCCTATGCATATATTCAAGAATATTGGTTATTCATTATGGAAGCATCTTCTTGGATTAAAAGACACCATAGCATCAAGGAATGGTTTGAAGGAAACTCAAACCAAAGATATGGCGATCATCAACAGGAAAAGACTTATGCACCTGCTCCTTGGGTACTTACAACAAAAGAGATGCCTACAAGATAAGGAACATCTTTCCAGAACATGTGTACGATGGATGATAAGAGCTTATCTGGGTTAAAGACCCATGATTGGCATAACTTTTTGAAGCACATTTTACCTTTGGTTATTGATGGATGTACAATGAAAGGAGTACGAGATGTGATCTATCATCTTGGATTGCTTATAAGGTAATTATGATACTTTTATATTAATATATATGAATATTTGATATCTTTTATTTTTAATTAATTTCCTTATAATTTTTTTAATGATGTGTATAGGTGGATAACATCAAAAGATATTGAGAAAAACTCAAAAAGAAATGTGAATGCAAGGAGCTACTATGTTTGATGGAGAAAAAACTTCCTACTTCATTTTTTGATATTTCGGTTCATTTATTAGTCCATCTTGTGGATGAAATAGAGATTGCAGGTGTTGTCTGTTGAAGAAACACTCACGAATTTGACGTACAGACAAAGAAAGAAAAAGAGAAGGAGAATCAAAGAAAATCAAAAGCCTTAGTGGAGGGACAAATCCACGACCGTTATGTACAGTACAGAATCTTCTAGGATCAAAGTTCGTTACGCCAAATCAAACTGTACATAGAGAGAATGTGCATAGGAATAATAGAAGGGGAAGAGCGAACAAGAACGTGCGTGAGAAGAGCGCGCAATATAAAAAGAGCACAAGTAGAAGAAAAAAATGAGGAGAGAGAGGGAGAGACAGAGAGCTTTAGTTATGGTTAGAAGAAGACGCTAGAGATCGCGTATGTAGAAGAAGACGCCAGAGATCGCGTATGTAAAGATGAATAACAGAAACCTGAAATGTCAGGTATTCATGTGAGAGAGATGGTAGGAAGGAACTACTCACTGTAGGAGAGTTTATGTAGCTTGAGCAAGAAGAGGCCAAGCCTGTTTGTACACATCTTCTCTAATAGAAAAAAACACATGTTCATGTGGAAATTCGCGTGCACTGTTCGTATGTGAAGAAACCGAAGTATTGTCATACTACGGTTAAAGATAGTTAAGAGTTAAATTTTTCACAGTAAACGTATTTTCGGTCAGTTACAGTAAACGAGTAATTTTCGATAGAAGAACGAAGTAGATCTCGCAGAGTAATGCGAAGTTCTGTATGAGAGATAGCTCATTCTGTAGCTAGACATCTCTACTTTCAGTTAATTAAGGTTTCCAGTGGAAAAGATATCTACACACAGTACAAAGCCTGACCGGAAAGAGGTTTTCTGAACTAGTGGAGTTTTTCCTTAAACTTCAGAAAGAGTTCAGTAAGTTAAGGAAGTTCACGCATCGCTCCCTTACTTCATGACATTCACTTGAAGTTATTATAAACAGAATTGAAGTTCATTCCGGTACAATTCCGGTACCATTACGGTGTCAGTCCAGTGATAGTCTTGTGAAGTTTCGGTGCAGTCTTATACGTTGAGCGTCAGAAACTTTGCTAAGCTATTGATTGATTACAGAGGTGTTCTAAATCACTCTAGCTTAGTTCTTCTTGGGCGTGGCGATTTCCACAGGCTCAATAAGGTTCAGCCTTCGTCGCGTTGACAAGAAGTGGTATCAGAGCGAAAGAAGGATACCACACATCCGCAAGAGTGGTATCAGAGCCAGGCATATCTAATCAGAGCCAGAATATCCACCTCATTGGCATCAGAGCCAAGGATAACCCAAGAGCCGAAAGATTCTGAAAAGCAGAAAGGTTCGCAAAGAACAACCGGAAGTGAAGATACAAGAGAAGTCGAAACTTTCATAAGGAAAGGAGAACGCTGAAGAGATCAACAGCAAACAGTATCAAGAAGTATTCTGAAGTCATCCTCAAGAGTAAAGATTTGTGAAAGGTAAAACCCTTACATCATACTCACTGGAAACATTATGCAGACCACGTTACTATTGACAAACTGGACAGAGATAATTATCCTGCATGGGTAATGCGCATGGAAGCCTTAATTATGAGTAAGGACTTAATGATGTATGTGACCGGAGAAGAAAAGAACCCGACTTTTGAAGATGATAGTCAACCGGAAAAAGAAGAATTAGAAGCCTTGAAGCTGTGGCAGAAGAAAGATGCAACGGCAAGAGCCTACATCTATAATACCGTAACAGACCATCTACTACCGCACATTAGAGGTCTGGAGAAAGTGGAGGACATATGGAGTGCGTTGGAAGATCATTTCCAAAATACTACGAAAGCTAGGAAGGCTAGCTTATGGTCCGAATTCACAACGTTCAAAAAGAAGTCGAGTCAAAATATTAGTGACTATGTTACTAAGATGAAGGATCTAGCAGATAGTCTTGGATCCATAAATGAAGATGTCGAAGATCACAGATTGATAGCGCAACTACTAACAGGTTTGAGAGGAGATGAAAGGTGGAAACCTTTTGTACTCTCAAGCTGAACTTTCTTTAAATCATTTTGTGCCAGATTTAAATCAGTTGCTTGTTTGATGCTCACATATGAGCAAGACCTGAAAGGAGATGCAGATAAAGGACAAAGTTCAGCGATGTACATGAAGAACAAAAAGAAAGACAAAGGTAAACCAAAAGATGACGAAGAGTCAATCTCTCAGGCCTATTACGCAAGAGGTAAAGGCACTAGCAGAGGAAGAGCAAGAGGTTTTGGAAGAGGAAGAGGCAGCCAGAGCAACAACAAGAAGGCTTGCTGGATCTGTGGACTCAGTAATCATCTGGCTCATGACTGTTGGCACAATCAACAAGGATCAAATCAGAATCAGAACAATAATAGCAGAACTAGAGTGGAAGATATCAAAGAGGCAGACAAGGCCAAAGAGGCGGTTATGGTAGAGGTGGAGCGAGAAGTTGGGGACAGAATCAATCCTACAACACCACCTACAAAAACTACGCAAATGACACGCAGAATGAAAGTCATACATCGTTGATGATGAACTCTATCAGCACATCAGAAAATGAAGACCTAAAGGTATTTTACATTGATTCTGGATGCTCAAATCATTTGTCAAGAAATATAGAACTGATGTCAGAACTAGTAAAAGGTAGTTCTAGTCACACTATTCAAACAAGTGACAATACGAGACTAGCGTACATTCAATTGGAAAAGTGAAATGCAAGAGTGGAGCAGATTTGCTAACCAATGTTTGTATGTTCCAACAATACCGAAAAATTTGATCAGCGTAGGACAGATAGTTGAGAAAGGTTTTCAGGTCAGATTTACAAACAGAGGAGTATTTGTAGAAGATCCCGAGAATGGATATAATCAGATCGTTTCTGGAAAGAAAGAAGGGAGACTCTTTACCTTAAGAGTACAAGGGAACATTGGCCAAGCGTTGCTCACACATGGTGAGAAGGTAATTACAGAACTTGATCTATGGCATAAGAGATTAGGTCATTTCAATGAAAAAGGAATTAAAGCCATGATAGCGAACCAGTTAGTACTGGGATTACCGAACATACAGAATCAACATATGATTCATAAGTGTGAAGCATGTCAGATGGGAAAAGCCCACAGGTTACCTTTCCAGAAGAAAGGATTCAAACATGATGGAGTACTCGAACTCATTCATACAGATGTATGGGGGCCAACGAAAGAAGGATCAATCAGCGGATCGAGGTACTATGTCTTTTTCATTGATGATGCAACAAGGTGGATAACTCTTTATGTTTTGAAAGAGAAATCAGAAGTGCTTGGAGCTTTCAGGCATTTTCATGCATATGCTGAAAGACTTACCGGACGAAAACTTAAAAGATTGAGGTCTGATGGAGGGGGAGAGTACTTCTCCCGAGAATTCAATGACTATCTTTGGAACGCAGGAATTAAGAGAGAAATAACCTGCAGATATACACCTCAACAAAATGGAGTAGCAGAAAGAAGGAACCGAGTTCTAGTTGAATTTGCACGAGCCATGCTAAACGAAAAAGATTGTCCAAACTATCTTTGGGTTGAAGCTGTAAACACAGCTACATACTTGGTAAACAGATTACCATGCACAGCATTAGAAGGAATGACCCCTTATGAAGCTTGGTGGGGAAAGAAGCCAACACTTGATCATTGCAGAGTGTTTGGATCAGTAGCGTATGCTTATGTACCATCACAACTGCGACATAAGCTTGAACCGAAAGCAGAGAAATATGTGTTCATCGGATACGATGAAAAACATATGGGTTATAGGTTATGGAGTCCTCTAATGAAACAATTTATTGTTTCTAGAGATGTTACTTTTGATGAATAGAAAAGCTGGTATGCATATCAAAGTCATACGAATGAAGAAATTGAAGAAGAGGTAAAAAGGAAAGAGAAAGGAAAATCAATTGTGCAGGTGGGCAGAGATGAAGATCATATACAGGCAAGTATGTCCTGGATCAGATCAGGTATGAGAAATGAAGATGAAGAAGTGTATTCAGACACTTATGAAGAACCAAGAAGGTCAAGCAGGACTAGAAGACAACCAGAAAGGTATTCATATGATACCTCATACATAACTCAGAAAGATTATGCATATATGGTCAAAAATGATGAAGAACCACAGAGCTATGTTGAAGCTAAAGGCAAGAAGCAATGGGAAGAAGCAATGAAAGAAGAAATCAGCGCACTGGAGGAGAACAAGACATGGGAACTTGTTTCGAAACCAAATGGTAAGAAAGTAATCAGAAATAAATGGTTTTCAAAGTAAAGAAATTTGCAGATGAAAGGATAGCCAGATACAAAGCGAGGCTGGTAGTCAAAGGCTATGCCCAGATGCATGGCATAGATTATGATGAGACGTTTAGTCCAGTTGCAAGAATGTCAACCATAAGGACAGTAATCGCTGTAGCGGCATCGAAAGGATGGAAGCTAAGTCAGCTAGATATAAAGAACGCATTTCTGAATGGGTACATTTCTGATGAAGTGTACATGGAACAACCTGAAGGGTTTGAAAGTTCCAGATACCCAAACTTTGTCTGCAGATTAAGAAAAGCACTTTATGGACTGAAGCAAGCTCCAAGAGCCTGGAATTACAGACTTGTGAAATATCTGAATGAACTTGGATACCAAAGCTCAAAGGCAGATGCAAGTCTACTCATAAAGAGAACAGAAGAAGGTATGATCTACATTTGTATTTATGTAGACGACTTGATAATCACAGGAACCTCAGATGAAGGGATTACAGAAGTAAAGAAACTACTCGAAAGAGAATTCAAGATCAGTGATCTAGGAAAGTTGTCATACTTTCTAGGAATGGAAATCACATACACAGACCATGGTGTATATGTTTCACAAGAAAGGTATCTCCTAAACTTACTGAAGAAGTTTAATATGGAGAATTGCAGAGAAGCTTCAACACCGCTTGAAGTAAATCATAAACTCAGCAGATACAGTGGTGCAGAGTTTAAAGATATGAAGAGATATCAGTCATTAGTAGGAAGTTTAATTTATGCTACGCTAACGAGACCAGATCTTAGTTATGCAATGGGAGTCCTCTCACAATTCACGCATTGTCCGACAGATCAACATTGGGTTGCAGGACAAAGAGTTCTTAGATATGTCAAAAGAACTATAAAAGAAGGATTATATCATCCTTTTACGTCAGATATAAAGCTGAAAGCATACAGTGACTCAGACTGGGCTGGAAGTCAAGATGACAGAAGATCAATGCACGGGTATATGATATACCTAGGAGATAAGCTGGTAAGCTGGTCTTCAAAGAAGCAACACACAGTAGCATTATCGTCAACAGAAGCCGAATACAAAGGACTCGTAGAAGCAGCTAAAGAAATAATATGGATACCGACCTTGTTCAAAAGCATGGGTATTGATCAAGGTGTACCTATCATACATGGAGATAATATGAGCTCATTGTATCTTGCAGCAAACCCAGTATTTCATGCAAGAACAAAGCACATAGAGATTCAGTATCATTTCCTGAGGGAAAAGGTAATGGAGAAAGATATAGAAATAGTATACACTCCGACAAAAGATCAGATTGCACACATTTTGACAAAGAGCTTGGATAGAAAGAAGACAAACAGATTCAAAGAGATGGCAGGTATAAAAGAAAGAAAGATATATGAAAGACCCGAAGATGTCAAATTAGTGATTGAGGGGGAGCTGTTGAAGAAACACTCATGAATTTGACGTACAGACAAAGAAAGAAAAAGAGAAGCAGAATCAAAGAAAACCAAAAGCCTTAGTGGAGGGACAAATCCACGACCGTTATGTACAGTACAGAATCTTCCAGGATCAGAGTTCGTTACGCCAAATCAAACTTCCCCTTCTATTATTCCTATACTGTGCATAGGAATAATAGAAGGGGAAGTGCGAACAAGAACGTGCGTGAGAAGAGCGCGCAGTATAAATAAGAGCACAAATAGAAGAAAAAAATGAGGAGAGAGAGAGGGAGAGACAGAGAGCTTTAGCTATGGTTAGAAGAAGACGCCAGAGATCGCGTATGTAGAAGAAGACGCCGGAGATTGCGTATGTAAAGATGAATAACAGAAACCTGAAATGTCAGGTATTCATCTGAGAGAGATGGTAGGAAGGAACTACTCACTGTAGGAGAGTTTCTGTAGCTTGAGCAAGAAGAGGCCAAGCCTGTTTGTACACATCTTCTCTAATAGAAAACACATGTTCATGTGGAAATTCGCGTGCACTGTTCGTATGTGAATAAACTGAAGTATTGTCATACTACGGTTAAAGATAGTTAACAGTTAAAGTTTTCACAGTAAACGTATTTTCGGTCAGTTACAGTAAACGAGTAATTTCTGGTAGAAGAACGAAGTAGATCTCGCAGAGTAATGTGAAGTTCTGTATGAGAGATAGCTCATTTTGTAGCTAGACATCTCTACTTTTAGTTGATTAAGGTTTCCGGTGGAAAAGATATCTACACACAGTACAAAGCCTGACCGGAAAGAGGTTTTATGAACTAGTGGAGTTTTTCCTTAAACTTCAGAAAGAGTTCAGTAAGTTAAGGAAGTTCACGCATCGCTCCCTTACTTCATGAACATTCACTTGAAGTTATTATAAACAGAATTGAAGTTCATTCCGGTACGATTACGGTGTCAGTCCAGTGACAATCTGGTGAAGTTTTGGTGCAGTCTTATACGTTGAGCGTCAGAAACTTTGCTAAGCTATTGATTGATTACAGAGGTGTTCTAAATCACTCTAGCTTAGTTCTTCTTGGGCGTGGCGATTTCCGCAGGCTCAATAAGGTTCAGCCTTCGTCGCGTTGACAAGAAGTGGTATCAGAGCGAAAGAAGGATACCACACATCCGCAACATTGTCAACACTTGATGCATGTTTCGGGTTGAGTAATTTATGGGAATATTAAAAGGTTATGTGTAACAAAGAGTGAAACTAGAAGGATCCATGGCAAAGGGTTGGATGCTTGAGGCGTGCATGTATCATGTTAGTGAGTACCTTGAAAGAGTTCATGAAGAAGCTCCACGTGCATGGACCAACAAGTCTTCTTCAAAAATAACAGACGAGGTATTAAGGGAGTTCCATTTTTATTTACATTTTAGGAAAAAAATGATATTTCTACTTTTGTAGCATATAATAGTGAATGCATTGAAGCATTCATTAGCAAGTACGAACATGAACTTCAAAATCTCCGAGTTTAAAGATGGAGAAAAAAAAGGTATAGATTTAATCTCGATAATAATGAGACTACAAATATATCTTCTTTCACAAATTGGCTATATACTCTTTTGCAACGAGCCAATGCAAATAATGAAGAAATTTGAGATGAGTAGAGAGAGTTAATGGTAGGTTGTGAATGAACGGTAATTTTACTTTAATAATATTCTTTTTTACATATATGTATATTAGTTTCTCTTTACTAATTTATTTTCTTTTGCAAGCTCAAATGTTCACTAATATGTGGGCCTTTGGACAACATATTTGAATCAAAGCTA
>CM035412.1:3059627-3102127 GCA_020310875.1 Ceratopteris richardii
TTGGGATTCCCTCGAGACTTTCTTTTCTGCTAGTACCAAAGCAAGAAAGAATCATCTTTGGAACGAGTTCAACCAAATGAAGAAGACACCTAAACAAACCATCACAGAGTTTGTTACCAAAGTCAAGGAGGTTGAGGATTTGTTAGCATCCATTGGAGAGCTGATTGAAGAAGAGGTCATCATGAGGCGAATTCTCAACGGCATTCGAAGTGATAAGCAATGGCAATCCTTCACGACGGTTTACGATCTCATCATGGATGTGCAGACTCTAGACTTCAACATCTTTCTTGGACAACTCTTCAATCAAGAAGCCAACAATAGCATAAAGGAAGGTAACTCTTATCATGATAATTCAACTAGTGCTCTATATCCAGATAAGAAGGATAAGAAGCAGAAAGGCAAGAAGAAGGAAGAAGATGAAGAAGAGACTTCCCAAGCCAACTTCACAAGCAAGAGCAAGTGGAAAGGGAAGAAGAAAGGACCAAAGCAAGACAAAGCCAAAGGTCAGAATGTTCAACCTTATGCCATATGCAATAAGACCAACCATACCACTCAGAATTGTTGGTTCAATGGGAAGACCCAGAAAGGAAGTGGAAGAGGTGGATATGGCAGCAATAGAGGTAGAGGTGGACACAACTTCAACAATAACAATAGAAGCTACAATAGAAGGGACTATAACACATATTCAGAAGATCAACCACATGAAGACTCATTGCTTCTTATGAATCTAAGCCATAAAGAAGGTAAAGAAGATGATCATTTGTTTTACATAGATTCAGGATGTTCGAATCATGTTGCAGGCAACATTGCTCTTCTATCTGATTTGGAAAGTCCAAAGCATAGACATGAAGTGCAAACAGGGGATGACACAAAGCACAATGTGGAGAAGATTGGTAATGTCAAATGTCAACGCTTCCAATGGCAGGATAAACATTCTAAGTAAGGTTCTCTATGTACCCACTATCACTAAAAACCTAATAAGTGTAGGCCAAATAGTTGAAAAAGGCTTGCAAGTTAGGTTCACCCAACATGGAGCTTTTGTTGAAGATCCATGTCAAGGCTTCAAGAAGATAGCCCGAGGTGAGAAGCATGGTAGGCTCTTTACTTTTGAAGTAGGAGAAACCAGGAACATAGCTCTATTCAACTTTGGGTCTCAAACCCTAAGTGAGCTTGAAGTGTGGCATAAGAGACTTGCTCATGTGAATGAAAGAACTTTGAAGGATATATGCAAGGATCAAAGTGTTCTAGGACTGCCGAACATATCAAAGCAACACATGATAAACAAGTGTGATGCATGTCAGATTGGGAAGGCACAAAGACAACCATTCAACCACAAAGGCTACATCCACAACAACTTATTGGACTTAGTACATGTAGACGTATGGGGATCAAGTCAAGAACCTTCATTGGCAGGATCAAGGTATTATGTCTCATTTATTGACGACCATAGTAGATGGATTGTTCTATACTTTATCAAGAGTAAGAATGAAGTGTTTGATTGCTTCAAGAAGTATCTTGCACATGTGGAGAATCATACAGGTAGATCCCTTAAGAAGCTCAGATCTGATGGAGGGGGAGAATACTTCTCCAAAGAGTTTGATGAGTTCTTGCAGGACAAAGGTATCAAAAGGGAAGTGACTACTAGGTACTCTCCTCAACTAAATGGAATTGCAGAGAGGAGAAACAAGACATTGGTTGGATCAACCCGAACAATGCTTGAAGAGAAGAAGTTGCCACATTATCTATGGGCAGAAGCTATTTCAACTGCTGTGTACCTTGTCAATCGACTACCATCCAAATCACTTCAAGGTATGACTCCTTATGAAGCATGGCATGGAAGAAAACCTAGTCTTGGACATTGCAAGGTTTTTGGTTGTTTAGCTTATGTTCATGTACCATCACAAATAAGAGGTAAGCTAGATGAAAGGGCAACAAAGGCAGTGTTTATTGGATATGATTCAGCTCAGATGAGTTACATGTTCTTCAATCCTTCAACCAAGCAATTCACTACAAGTAGAGATGTTGTGTTTGAAGAACACAGGTCTTGGTATGATGAAGACAAACAAAAGGTAACACTACCATATGATCTTGACTCTGACTCTCATCAATTAGGAAGCAAGCATGATACACAAGTCCAGGATCCAAGAAGCGATACAGACGATGATCAAGATGAAAGAGAAAGGGATTACAAGCTATGGAAGTCAAGGGGCAAAGCAAAGATGCAAGAGGTTGGAGAATGCTCCAAACAGCACCTAGAAGATCAGCAAGAGAGAAGAAACAACCAGAAAGGTATGGATATGATTCCACATTCGTTATGAAGCATTCAATCTACTTGGCAAAAGACTCTATTTCAGAGGAACCCTCAACCTATGAAGAGGCAAAGGGAAACCCTAATTGGGAAAAGGCCATGAACGAAGAGATAAATGCATTAAAGGAGATGGACACTTGGGATTTGGTTCCAATGTCGTCGAATCAAAAGGTAATTGGTTGCAGATGGGTATATAAAGTTAAAAGAAATTCAGATGGATCAGTTTGCAGGTACAAGGCAAGATTAGTTGCCAAAGGATGCTCACAAACTCATGGTATAGACTATGAGGAAACATTCTCACCGGTTGCAAAGATGACTACAATCAGGTCATTGATAAGTGTAGTTGATGCAAGGAATTGGAGACTCCTCCAACTTGATGTGAAAAATGCACTCTTAAATGGTTGGATAAGTGAAGAGGTATACATGTCACAACCACCAGGTTTTGAAAACCCTAATCATCCATCTTATGTTTGCAGACTTAAGAAAGCATTGTATGGATTGAAATAAGCTCCAAGAGCTTGGAATTACAGGTTGGTTACATATCTTCAAGATCAAGGCTTCAAAGCTAGCAGCTCAGATCCTTCTCTATTCATCAAAAGGGATCACAATGAGGTTATCTATCTATGTGTGTATGTAGATGATATTATTGACAGGTGATGATCTAAATGGCATTCAAAGGATCAAGAGACACATGCAAGAGGAGTTCAAAATCAGTGACCTAGGTGAGCTCACATATTTCCTAGGTATGCAGGTGATATATTCAAATGAAGGAATGTATTTGACTCAAAGAAGATACATTCAGGATCTTCTTCTCAAGTTCAAAATGGAGAACACTAAACCTGCAGGTACACCTTTGGAGATGAATCATAAACTAAGTGTTTATAAAGGTGAGAAAATTGAAGACATTAAAGAGTATCAAAGCTTGGTAGGTAGCTTGATATATGCTACTCATACAAGGGCAAACATCTCATATAGTGTGGGAGTGCTTAGTCAGTTCATGCACTCACCGAGAAGACCACACATGGATGCGGCTAAGAGAGTACTTAAGTATCTCAAAGGTACAATCAACGAAGGTATATTCTATCCTTACTCTTCAAATTTGGACATCAAAATCTACTCAGATGCAGATTGGGCAGGAGCTAAGGATGATAGAAAAAGTACATCTGGTTACTTAGCATTTGCAGGTTCAAAGCTAGTGTCATGGAGTTCCAAGAAGCAACCAACAGTTGCTTTATCTTCAACTGAAGCAAAGTACAGAGGCTTGACACAGATTTGGGACTAGTGAGTTCCAAACCTCACATATTTGGAGATAATGTAAGTTCCATGCATCTAGCGGCAAATCCTATTTTCCATGTGAGAACAAAGCACATAGAAGTCCATTACCACTTCATCAGGGAGAAGCTCATGGCAAAGGAGATTGACATTTCTTTTGTTCCTACTGAAAAGCAAGTAGCAGATATGATGACGAAGGCACTTGATGGAATAAAGCTTTGTAGATTCAAAGCTATGGCAGGTATTCAACCTAACAGAGAATGAAGACTCAAGCATACTTTAGCTTGAGGGGGAGCTATTGGAACATCAAGCTTACACTATGCTTGAGGTGGATTTGATCTACATCAAAGCACGCTGGTTGCTATGGGCATTTGAAGCTCATTGTCTCTTCCATAGATAGTAAGTTTTTTCAGCTAGTCGACCCGCGAACCTATCTGTTTTGTATCGACTCATTCTCCTTGATGCTCCAAAGTACATAGTGCATTTCTTTGCACTTATTACATGCTTATAAGGTCTATTTGAGTCTCCTTAAGCTCAAGGGCTGGTCTTGTGCTGGTTGGCTTGGCCAAACTTCGTCGCTTCGAAACGCACTTTTCTACCTTCGGCAAGCTTCTCCAAGTTCTTTCAATACATACATACATACATACACACACACACACACACACATATATATATATATATATATATATATATATATATATATATATATATATATATATATATATATATATATATATATATATATATATATATATATATATATATATATATATATATATATATATATGTTGAGAGTGATGGATGGATGCACTCAGGAAATCAGTTGGTGCTGCAAAACCTGCTTCACACCTGCCCTCTTTTCTTTCCAGATATGCTTAGTAGACTCCTTAAGCTTGCAAATGACACCAAGAAACTATATATGTACTTTACAAATCAATTGTGTAATGACTAGATCAAAACAGATGACTTTGAATCTTCACAAGATCAAAAAACTTTCTATTTCTGTAATGACACCTGCTCAGTCTTAAGCTTAGTGTGTCCAGCACACTTACAATTGGAACAATTCCTTCTGGGAGTATTAAATTAACTTAACAAGCTACCATTAGCAAGTTAAATCACTCCAATTAACAAACTATGCACTGAGAATGATCTTTAGCAAAATCAGAGACACCCCCGATTTTTTAGGAACAACACAGAGAAATACCAGTGACTGCCTCGACTGCAATTTCTCCCAAATGGCTGAATGGAATGCTTTGAGATTTTGTATGCTTGTAGTAGACTTTGCGCTGGTTCCAATGACCTATAGATCTCTTGATTTGGTTCAGTAGATCCAGAGAAATGCTCCTTTGAAGTTGACAGACTTGGAGTAGGACACTCAGACAAAACAGAGATGATGAATGTATACTTCTATTGATAAATGTGTTTGTACAATCTCATTAGCTTGCTAAGCACAGCTAAATGAGGTATTGTGGTGTTAGCAATAGAGTAGCCTTCACACACAATGAGTTACAATGATCAAATGCCTCGGGGAGTGAGCTGAAGTGGCTATCTACCCGCGACTTTTTACTACATCCTTTATAGGAGTTTGATCTACATTTGAATTTGAAATTCAAACTTAGGCTCCCTTGAATCTCTCCTCTAAAAGTAGGGAGATATTCTCTCCATCTCAACATTCAAATTTCCACGACTCTAGAAGTAGGTGGATGACTTAAAGTGATTACAAACAAATGATAAGTCACTTAGACTTTTACAAGGGGTAAAAGAGTAGGAACATATAAGCATATGTTTATGTGAGCTTTGCTTTAAGTGAAGCCTTGATAATCCTTTGTCCATGCTAATCTTCAATGAGTCCAAGGGTCCAAGCCAATGTGTGTAGGCTTGTCTTGCACCAACAGCTCCCCCTCAAGCCAAACACTTTGGCTTAAGTCTTCTTCTTCATTCTTTAATTACTTCCTGCAATCCAATCATAGATTTAAATCTGCATAGCTTGTTTCCATCCAATGCCTTGGTAAGTAAATCTGCACATTGCATATTAGTAGAAACATATGTCAATTGAATCTCTTTACTTAACAATTTCTCTCTCACATAGTGGTAATGAACCTCTATGTGTTTAGTTCTGGCATGGTAAATTGGATTTGCTGCAAGATGAAGAGAGCTAGTATTGTCTCCAAATATGATAGGTGGTCTTGTGAGTAGACCTAACTCTGTATATAGAAGCTTCAACCAGATAGTTTCTTGAGTAGCATTTGCAAGACCTCTATACTCTGCTTCAGTGGATGACAATGCCACTGTAGGTTGCTTCTTAGCTGACCAAGAGATAGGCTTATCCCCTGCAAAACAAATGTATCCTGAGGTGCTTCTCCTATCATCCTTGCATCCTGCCCAATCTGCATCTGAGTAAACCTTAATGTCAATATCTGATGTATAAGGAAAATACAAACCATGACTTTGAGTTCCCTTGAGGTACTTCAGGATCTTCTTTGCTGCCTCTAGGTGAGGTACTCTTGGTTTGTGCATGAATTGACTAAGCACACTTACTCCATATGCTATGTCAATTCTTGTCAAGGTAGCATAGTTCAAGCTACCCACCATACTTTGGTATCCTGTAATGTCTTTGATTTCTTCTCCTTCATGAGCACTTAGCTTTTGGTTAACCTCCATTGGAGTAGTAGATACCTTAGCATCCTGCAAACCAAACTTCTTGACCATATCCTGTACATACTTCTTTTGAGTGATGTATATACCTGAGTTTGTATAGATCAATTCAAGTCCTAGGAAATACTTTAGTAATCCAAGATCACTAATCTTGAATTCTTTCATCATCTGTCCTTTGATGTGTCTAATCCCATTGACATCATTGCCTGTAATGATGATGTCATCAACATAAACACATAAGTATATTACCTCTGTACTACTTCTCTTTATGAATAGAGAAGTGTCTGCTTTGCTCATCACAAATCCTTGGTCTAGAAGGTAGGTGGTCAATCTGTAATTCCATGCTCTAGGTGCCTGCTTCAAACCATACAGAGCCTTCTTCAATTTACAAACATAATGTACCTTTTTTTTATCTTCATAGCCAGGTGGTTGTGACATGTAGACTTCTTCAGATATCCATCCATTCAAGAATGCATTCTTCACATCCAATTGGTACATGTTCCAATTCTTGGATGCAGCTACACTCACCAAAACTCTGATAGTTGGCATCTTGGCCACAGGAGAAAATGTCTCCTCATAATCAATGCCTTGGGTTTGTGCAAAACCCTTGGCTACCAACCTAGCTTTGTACCTGTTAATTGTTCCATCTGAATTCTTCTTCAATTTGTAGATCCATCTGGATCCTATTACCTTCATAGAATCCTTCTTGGGTACCAAGTCCCAAGTATCACTCTCTTTGAGGGCTTCTATCTCCTCATCCATGGCTTCTCTCCATTCTGGCTTTGTAATTGCTTCTTCATAGGTACCTGGTTCTTCATTCAACAAGTCTTTTGCAAGATATACAGAATGTTTAGTTACAAGTGATGTGTCATACCCAAATCTGATAGGCTTCTTCTTCTCTCTCTGAGATCTTCTCATAGCTTGAGTAGAAGTTTCTGCCTTGTCCTCCAATTGCTTCATCTTCATCTTTCCTTTGGATTTCCAAGCCTTGAACTCTTCAAGATTTATGGTATCATCATCTGAGCTTGAGTCTTCTTGCTGAGTCGGCTCTTCCTTGGTAAGCTTTGGAAAATCTTCCTCCATGTCATAAGGTAGACTCACTTTCCTGCATTCATTCTCATACCATGAGTCATTCTCATCAAATATGACATCTCTGCTTACCTTGAACCCTTTGTTTGTGGGGTTGTAGAATCTGTATCCCTTTTGGTTCAAATCATAACCAATGAAGATACATTTCTCAGCCTTTGGGTCTAGCTTTCCTCTTACCTGTGAGGGAATATGTACATATGCTACACATCCAAAGATTTTACAATGATCCAGAGAGGGTCTCTTACCATGCCATGCTTCATATGGTGTCATGCCATCAAGTGATTTGGATGGCAACCTATTGATGAGATAAGTGGCAGTGGATACACTCTCTGCCCATAAGTAATTTGGCAACTTTTTCTCATTGAGCATAGACCTAGCTGTTTCCACTATAAGTCTATTCCTTCTTTCTGCTACCCCATTTTGTTCAGGTGAGTACCTTGTAGTGATCTCCCTCTTGATGCCTCTTTCCTGCAAGAAATCTTCAAACTCATTTGAGAAGTATTCTCCTCCACCATCTGACCTTAGCTTCTTCAAGCTTCTACCTGTTTGATTCTCAACAAGTGCAAGATACCTCTTGAAACAATTAAACACTTCATCTTTATGCTTCATAAAGTATAGAATGGTCCACCTGCTATAGTCATCAATAAAAGACACATAATATCTTGAACCAGAAATGGAAGGGTCCTTGCTAGGTCCCCAAACATCTGTGTGTACCAAGTCTAGGTAGTCTTCATGCATGAAACCTTTCCTTGAGTAGGGTAATCTGTGAGACTTACCAAATTGACATGATCCACATTTATAAATCATGTGTTGCTTGGATACATTAGGTATCCCAAGCACACATTGATCCCTGCACATTTGCTTTAGAGTCCTTTCACCTATGTGCCCTAATCTTTTATGCCATATCTCTAATTCTGAGAGTGTCTGATCCTTGTAATTATACAAAGCAATGTTTTTTGTATCTTCTAGCTCAAATGTAAATAATCTACCTGATTTCTCCCCTTTGGCTATCCTTCTGAATCCTTGTTTTGGGTCCTCCACATATGCTCCATGTTGTGTGAATCTAACCTGCAAACCTTTCTCCACAATCTGACCAACACTCATCAAATTCTTAGTTATTGTTGGTACATAAAGTACCCTGCTTAATAGGTTTTGATTACCATCACATGTCTTCACATTTCCAATTTTGACAACAGAGTGCTTAGTGTCATCACCTGTTTGTACCTGATGTTTGCCCTTGGGTTCTTCCAAATCAGAAAGTAGTGCCACATTGCCAGCTACATGGTTAGAACATCCTGAGTCAATGTAAAATAAATGATCATCATTTGTACCTATCTTGGAGGTCATGTTCATGATCAATAAGGAGTCATCCTGCTCCTCAGTGTAGTTGTTGTAGTCTCTTCTATTTCTGAATCCACCTTGGTAGTTTCCATTGTGGTTGTTGTTGTAGTTGTTGTTGTATTGGTTGTTGTACCCATTGTAGCTTTGATGTTGGTTGAATCTACCTCTTCCTTGAGAGTATCCACCTCTTGAGTAGCCTCTTCCTCTCTGATTTTTGTAGTTCTTGTAGCATTCATCTGTGGTATGATTGGACAACCCACAGATGTTGCAAGGTGATGAGTTGTAGGGTCTCCCCCTACCTGGCTTACCTCCTCTGCCTCTTCCTCTAGATGACCTACCTCTCCCTGCATAATTAGCTTGAGAGGTAGAGCCTTCTTCATCCTGTTTCTTCTTGCCTTTATCTTTAATTTTCTTATCAGTATAAAGAGCAGAGGGGTTATTACCTTTTGATTGATCTCCAGCTTTGGTGAACTTTGCTTCATGTGTAAATAGTTGGCCCATGAGTGTTGTGAGATCAGGGGTATGCATGTCCATGTAGAGGTCCATTGCAGTGGTGAAACTTTCCCACTTATCATCTGCCTTGAGTCCATTTGTCACTTGCCTGACTATTTGCTCCTCTTCAATTTCCTCTCCAATGCTTGCTAGTTGGTCTGCCACATCTTTGATCTTTGTCACATACTCTGAAACTGATTGCTTGGGCTGCTTCCTAAGGGTTGTGAACTCAATCCATAATTGGTTCTTCCTAGCCCTTGTGTTGGAAGAAAAATAATTTGACAAGGTTTCCCAAGTCTCTTGGGAAGTCTTACAGTTCCTTACATGAGGTAAAAGAAAGTCAGATATAGAGTTTAAGAGATAAGACCTTGCCAAAGCATCCTTTGCACACCATTGGTTGAGCCTTTCATGTTCATCCTTTGTAGGTAGTCCTCTAGTCTTGAATGAGGGCAACTCCTCATCTCCTGATATGTATCCAAATAGACTTCTCCCTTGTAGATAGGTCTTCATTCTCAATGACCAAGCTTGATAGTTGTTTCTGTCCAATTTGTCAATGAAGGAAGGGAAACCATCACCCATGTTTACCTTCTTTGCTCTGATACCACTGTTGAGAGTGATGGATGGATGCACTCAGGAAATCAGTTGGTGCTGCAAAACCTGCTTCACACCTGCCCTCTTTTCTTTCCAGATATGCTTAGTAGACTCCTTAAGCTTGCAAATGACACCAAGAAACTATATATGTACTTTACAAATCAATTGTGTAATGACTAGATCAAAACAGATGACTTTGAATCTTCACAAGATCAAAAAACTTTCTATTTCTGTAATGACACCTGCTCAGTCTTAAGCTTAGTGTGTCCAGCACACTTACAATTGGAACAATTCCTTCTGGGAGTATTAAATTAACTTAACAAGCTACCATTAGCAAGTTAAATCACTCCAATTAACAAACTATGCACTGAGAATGATCTTTAGCAAAATCAGAGACACCCCCGATTTTTTAGGAACAACACAGAGAAATACCAGTGACTGCCTCGACTGCAATTTCTCCCAAATGGCTGAATGGAATGCTTTGAGATTTTGTATGCTTGTAGTAGACTTTGAGCTGGTTCCAATGACCTATAGATCTCTTGATTTGGTTCAGTAGATCCAGAGAAATGCTCCTTTGAAGTTGACAGACTTGGAGTAGGACACTCAGACAAAACAGAGATGATGAATGTATACTTCTATTGATAAATGTGTTTGTACAATCTCATTAGCTTGCTAAGCACAGCTAAATGAGGTATTGTGGTGTTAGCAATAGAGTAGCCTTCACACACAATGAGTTACAATGATCAAATGCCTCGGGGAGTGAGCTGAAGTGGCTATCTACCCGCGACTTTTTACTACATCCTTTATAGGAGTTTGATCTACATTTGAATTTGAAATTCAAACTTAGGCTCCCTTGAATCTCTCCTCTAAAAGTAGGGAGATATTCTCTCCATCTCAACATTCAAATTTCCACGACTCTAGAAGTAGGTGGATGACTTAAAGTGATTACAAACAAATGATAAGTCACTTAGACTTTTACAAGGGGTAAAAGAGTAGGAACATATAAGCATATGTTTATGTGAGCTTTGCTTTAAGTGAAGCCTTGATAATCCTTTGTCCATGCTAATCTTGAATGAGTCCAAGGGTCCAAGCCAATGTGTGTAGGCTTGTCTTGCACCAACAATATATACATACATACATACATACATACATACATATACATACATACATACATACATATATATATATATATATATATATATATATATATATATTCTCTATATATATGATATATATAAGTATATTTATATATATATATATGTATATATATATATATATATATATATATATATATACATATATATATATATATATCTATTTACAATATCAATATGTGTGTATGTGTGTTTGTGTGTCTATGTGTGTATATATGTGTATATGTGTATATTTGTGTTTGTGTATGCATGTGTATGTGTGTGTAAATGTGTGTGTATGTGTGTATGTGTGTATGTGTGTGTGTGTTTCTATGTGTGTATGTGTGTGTGTCTATGTGTGTATGTGTGTCTATGTTTGCATATATGTGTGTATGTGTATATGTGTGTGTGTATGCATGTGTATGTGTGTGTGTAAATGTGTGTGTATGTGCATGTGTGTTTACCTCATCTCTTCTTTCTCGTTGTCTTGCTTGTGGATGTGTGTGTGTGCTCCCTCTCCCTCTCTCTCTCTCTCTCTCTCTCTCTCTCTCTTCTCAATCCCAGCACAAATGTTCCGAGAGAAATTGATTTTTTTTATGAATCCAGAGCGTCACTTATGTGATGCTTTAGCATCGCAAGCTATGTGCTGACATCGCTAATAGCATCATTAATTAGTGATGATGTTAACGGTGGTCATAAGAGCATCGCATAAACGACATTAGCCATCACTTCTACGATGCTACTTTAAAAAAAAAGTAGCCATCACATATGCGACACTCTGGGCAATGAGTGTTGCATAAGCAACAAAACTTCCTTTTTTTCAATGGGGGGCATCACTACACACCCCCCCTCGTTTCTAGTAGTGATGACTTGTTCACTCACTATAATGCATTTGGTTAAAATTGAAAGAACACTACCTTGATGTGGTGCGAACCAGTACATCAAGGTGATTTTAGGGACATCAAACAATTTCTAGAATACTTTATCACGTAGTTCTCTGAGAGTTGTATCTCACACAAACACCTCATCATTGATCCATAGCTTCAAGTGAACACCTCAAGAGACACTCTGGCTAGGAGGTCATAGGTTTAGGAAATACATTGAGAGATTCCCCATTCTAGAGTTATCCACACTTGGCAAACAAGTGGCATTGTTTTGAGATAGCTTCCTAAGTGCAAAGTTACAATCTTGCGTGTATTTGAAGGAACTTACAACCATAGAACAATGTGTGCGAATGTTTATTGATATCAAGGATAACATGGGAGATGAGTTAGAAATTTCAAAGTTCTATAAGGATTGCGATAGTTCTATGTGTTTAAAATTAAAACCTTCCACATCAATTGATGAATTGGCGAAAAAGGTAGCTCAAAAGCTAGGAGTCTCAAGCAAACATACCCCTAGAATGGTATGAGTAAAGTGATCTTATAGTTGTGAAGGAGACCACATGGCCAATGTGTGTCCTAATGCCCATCATGATTCAGAACTAAGGGAACCCTAATAGTGAGTATTGCATGATAGAGAGAAGGTACAAAAACCACACAACACAAGATTCCCCATACAATGAAGAGGTGGTTAGGCAAAATTACCAACAACCATATCAGTAGTGATGAAGATATCAAAACCAATACCAACAAAAACCATACTTTAGGGTCTAGAAACCTTATCAACCCCACTACCAAACTCTGTAGAGACCACAATGGGTGTTAGGTCAATAGTCTCCACCCCTTGCCAACATTATTCCGATCAAATATGGTATGGTGGAGGATAACCTGAATAGAGCCTTAGTGCTCGCATCCCTTGTAATTTCAAAAAGTGATCGTAATACACACAGCTTTGACTCAACCCATGTGGATAGCCGACCAACTTACTACATGGATTCACCCAAGCATAATGAGCTCTATCCCTATGAAACACATATCAAACCAAGTTGGGAACCTGAATACTCAAATGTGACGTATGCAAATCCTAACACTAGCCCCAAATAAGGAAAATGAGACCCCAAGCACCTAGAGGACCATGTTACAGATGTGAAGGATATCACTTCATTCATGATTTTCCACTTCCTCCAATAGGGAAACCCCAACTTGTGCTAATTAAAGCCTTTTTTCCTCATTATGGAAAGGAACATCTCTTAAGAGATAGTCCTAAAAATCAAGCCAATACTCACAACACTACACCAATTAATGTTATTGGCTAGGTTTTATATTTGAGCGAGTGTAAACATTACA
The DNA here is from genome assembly GCA_020310875.1 of Ceratopteris richardii. NCBI lineage: Eukaryota > Viridiplantae > Streptophyta > Polypodiopsida > Polypodiales > Pteridaceae > Ceratopteris > Ceratopteris richardii. Next base: position 3,072,737 of record CM035412.1, read on the forward strand.
ACCCCCTTGAAGGTAGTAACTAAAGCCTAGGCTCTACAATTGACTATAGAGTTAAATTAGGAGAAGCGTTCAAAGGACAGTGAGTCAAAGAGCCTAGCTAGGAAAAGAACTAGAGGTTGAAAGGATACTCATGAAATAATGAAGAGAGAATGGGCTAGAAAGATGAGAAAATTAGAAAAGAGCCTAACAGAAACAAAAACAAAACTGATAGAGATTGCATCCAAGACACTCCCCAACACCACCTCTATCATCTCATCAAAACCCACCTTCCATACCACCACCACCTAGAGCACAATCGGTCCTAGCATATCCCATTCCTGAAGACTTGGACATGATGTTCAAAGCTTATCAGGCTTGAATTCAAGAAGGGACAAATGTGACAAATCTAGATAAATGTTATCTCAAAGCAAACCTAGAGATTGAGAGAACCGCCATTTGCATGAAAATGGTGGAACTAGCTAAGGTTATGTTGAATGCAAGTTGTCTTTTCAATCACACTAATTCAGCAAAGTCACAATTAAACTTTGAGGGAATATTGGAGAGGTTAGAGTGATTCATAGCCAACTCTAGAATGTTGGCTACACCAAAGGCTCAGAGTAGTAGAAGTGATAGTCTGAGCTTACCACCTAAGGAAGCTTACATTCCTAATTCTAGGGATGATGGAGAATCCTATTCGGTAAATCATTATTCAACAGAGTTCTTACGAGAGATCCAAGAGGAGAAAAAGGCCAAGAAAGGTGAGAACCCTCCTCCTATTCAGATAGTGGATGATCATGATGATCAACTCCCTCAGGACATTCCATCTATCTATGGGGAGTAAGATGATATGCAATCAAGTGAGTGATTAGACATTGAATCCAATTCTTTATAGGAATGCCTCACTTCACAAGCCCATGGGATTCTAATCCTATTCAAATGAGAACCCCCATAGTAATGGCAAGAAACAATGAATCAATTCTATCAAAGAGCATGGAAATAGTAAGAAAAACACTAAAATGCAGTATCACCTCACTTTAGTAGAGCTACTAAAAATTAGACCCGAGTTCTAGAAGCACATAGCTATCCAACTTCCAAAACTAGGGAAGCCACAATCTCAAGCAAGACCATGCAAAAGTGTCAAGGATACCCTTGGATAAGATTGAAGACATGAGTGAATGAGAAGAAGGAAATACCTATCCTTCCATTACTTATCAGGGCTACACAATGAAAGCTATTTTGGATTTAGGAGCTTGAGTTGTTATTTGTTGGGAAAGATGGATGGATGCACCAAGAGACTGAGTAGGTACTGCTAAACCTACTTTGCACCAGCCCTCTTTAGCTTCAGATTTGATTAGTAGACTTCCTTAGCTTTCCAATGACACCAAGAAATAGCCTATGTCCTTTGGAAATGTTGTATGTAATGATTGAATCAAAACAGATAACTTTGAAAGTCACAAAGTCAAGAAAACCTTCTATTTTGGTCTTAACACCTGTTCAATGTTTTCCTCAGTGTGACCAGCACAGTAGCAATTGATAAAATTCCTTCTAGGGGTATTCAATTAGCTTAGTAAGCTACCATTTGCAAGTGGAATGATGTAAAATAATGAACTATGCTAAGAGAAATTAATTTAGCAAGATTTGGTATACCCCCGACTTTTTAGGACTGTAGCAGAGATAGACCAGTGAGCACCTTGACAACGATTTCTCTGAATTGGCTGAATGAAATCACTTCAAACTTTGTCAGAATGTAGATGACATTAAGCTGAATCCAACAAGCTTTGAATCACTGAACTCGATGGAGTATTGACTGAGATATTCCCTTTACAAGTTGATAGACTTTGGAGTAGACAAGCAGTGAACACAGAGATGAATGATGTAAATGTATCTATAAATTAACACTTGTGTACAATCCCATTGGCATGACTAGCATTGCCTTTGTGTAGAGAGGTGTAGGCTATGGTGTAGTCCTTACACACACTCAATGACAGTAGAATGAAGCTTGGGAGTGATCTCACATACCGCGACTTTTCATCTTCACTTTTTATATGTAATGAGTGAGAATTTGAATTCAAATTCAAATTCTTGGCTCCCTATGATCAAGCCCCTAAAGGTTTGGAGATATTCTCTCAATCAAGTGAGCTACTTTTTTCCATGAATCACTTAGGTAGGTGATTACAAAAGATTCCAAGTCAATTTGACTTTTACAATGAGGTAAAGTGGTAATAAACTACTAGCATATGTTCCTATGGTTCTTCATGCATGTAGAGTCTTCATGATATCTTCCAAGCCAAATGTGTAGGCTTGTGATTTGCACCAACAGCTCCCCCTCAAGCCAAACATTTTGGCTTAAGTCTTCATCTTCAATCTTCAAGTATATCCTGCAATCCAATCATAGACTTGACCCTGCAAAGTTTGGTTCCATCCAAAGCTTTAGTCAGCAAATCTGCACATTGCATATTAGTTGACACATAGGACAGCTGAATGTCCTTGCTTAGCAACTTCTCTCTCACATAATGGTAATGTACTTCTATGTGTTTTGTCCTAGCATGATAGATAGGGTTAGCTCCAAGGTGAAGAGAACTTGTATTATCTCCAAAGATAATTGGAGGCCTAGTATATAAGCCCAATTCTGTATACAAAAGCTTAATCCAAATTGCTTCTTGAGTGGCATTAGCTAGCCCTCTATACTCTGCCTTTGTAGAAGACAATGCCACAGTTGGTTGCTTCTTTGCAGACCATCAGATTGGTTTGTCACGTGCAAAAGAAATGTATCCTGAAGTGCTCCTCCTATCATCCTTGCATCCTGCCCAATCTGCATCTGAATAGACTTTTATATCAATATCTGAAGTGTAAGGAAAATACAAACCATGGTTCTGTGTACCCTTGAGATATTTCAATATTCTCTTGGCAGCCTCTAAGTGAGGTATCCTTGGCTTGTGCATAAATTGACTTAGCACACTAACTCCATATGCAATATCAATTCTAGTTAAGGTAGCATAGTTCAAGCTACCCACCATACTTTGATAACCTGTAATGTCTTGGACTTCATCACCTTCATGGGCACTTAGCTTTAGGTTCACCTCCATTGGAGTGCTTGCTGCTTTAGCATCCTGCAATTGAAACTTCTTCAACATGTCCTGTACATACTTCTTCTGAGTAATGTATATCCCTGAATTAGTGTAAACTAATTCAAGCCCTAAAAAATATTTCAGTAATCCAAGATCATTGATCTTGAACTCCTTCATCATCTGACTTTTGATGTATCTGATTCCATTGACATCATTACCTGTAATGATGATGTCATCAACATAAACACAAAGATATATTACCTCTGAATTACTTCTTTTAATGAACAAAGAAGTATGTGCCTTGCTCATAACAAATCCTTGGTCTTGGAGGTATGTAGTTAACCTATAATTCCATGCCCTAGGTGCCTGCTTCAATCCATATAAATCCTTCTTTAATTTGCAAACATAAGTTACCTTCTTAGGGTCTTCATAGCCAGGAGGTTGTGACATATAAACCTCTTCTGAGATCCATCCATTCAAGAAAGCATTCTTGACATCCAGTTGGTACATGTTCCAATTCTTTGATGCAGCCACACTCACCAACACTATGATTGTTGGCATCTTGGCCACATGAGAAAATGTTTCTTCATAGTCAATGCCTTGGGTTTGTGCAAAACCCTTGGCTACTAATCTGGCCTTGTACCTGTTAATTGTGCCATCATAATTTCTTTTCAATTTATAGATCCATCTGGATCCTATTACCTTCATGGAGTCCTTCTTGGGTACTAACTCCCATGTATCACTCTCCTTGAGTGCTTCAATCTCCTCATCCATAGCTTCTTTCCATTCTGATTTGGTGATTGCTTCTTCATATGAACCTGGTTCTTCATTTAACAAATCCTTGGCAAGATAAACTGAATGTTTAGTAACAAGAGATGTATCATACCCATATCTGATAGGTTTTTTACTTTCCCTTCGTGATCTTCTAAAAGGTTGAGTTGAAGATTCAGGTATGTCTTCAAGCTTCTTCATCTTCATTTTGCCTTTGGACTTCCATGCCTTGAACTCTTCAAGGTTGATTGTATCTTCATCATCTGAACTTGAGTCTTCTTTCTAAGTAGGTTCCTCCTTTGCAAGTTTTGGAAACTCCTCTTCCAAATCATAGGGTAGTTTGACCTTCCTGCATTCATTCTCATACCAAGAATCATTCTCATCAAAGACCACATCTCTGCTTACCATAAATCTCTTATTGGTAGGGTTATAAAACCTGTAACCTTTTTTATTTAAGTCATATCCAATGAAGATGCATTTTTCAGCCTTTGGATCTAACTTATCTCTTACCTGTGAAGGTATGTGTACATATGCTACACATCCAAAAATTTTGCAATGATCTAATGATGGTCTCTTACCATGCCAAGCTTCATAAGGTGTCATACCATCAAGTGATTTAGATGGTAACCTGTTTATGAGGTAAGTGGCAGTAGAAACACTCTCTGCCCATAGATAGTTAGGCAACTTCTTCTCATTAAGCATAGATCTAGCTGTCTCAACAGTTAACCTATTTCTTCTTTCAGCTACCCCATTCTATTCAGGAGAGTACCTTGTGGTTATTTCTCTTTTGATGCCTCTGTCCTGCAAGAAGTCCTCAAACTCATTGGAGAAGTATTCACCTCCTCCATCTGACCTTAGCCTCTTCAAATTTCTTCCTGTCTGATTTTCAACTAGTGCAAGATATTTCTTAAAACAATTAAACACCTCATCCTTGTCCTTCATAAAGTATAATACAGTCCATCTGCTATAGTCATCAATAAAAGACACATAGTACCTTGAACCTGAGACTGAGGGGTCTTTGCTAGGTCCCCAAACATCTGTGTGTACCAGCTCTAGGTAGTCTTCATGCATATATCCTTTCCTTGAGAAGGGTAACCTGTGAGACTTACCAAATTGACAAGCACCACACTTGTAAATCATATGTTGCTTGAATACATTAGGTATCCCAAGCACACATTGGTCCCTGCACATTTGCTTTAAGGTCCTTTCTCCTATATGCCCTAATCTCTTGTGCCAAATCTCAAGCTCTGAAAGTGTCTGATCCTTATAACTGTATAATGCAATATTTTTTGTATCTTCCAACTCAAAAGTGAAAAGTCTACCTGATTTTTCTCCTTTAGCTATCCTTTTGAATCCATGTCTTGGGTCCTCCACAAATGCTCCATATTGATTGAACCTGACCTGCAAACCTTTCTCTACAATCTAGCCAACACTCATTAAGTTCTTTGTAATTGTTGGCACATAAAGTACCCTGCTCAACAAATTCTGATTACCATCACAAGTTTTCACATTTCCAACTTTAACCACAAAATGCTTTGTATCATCACCTGTTTGAACTTGGTGTTTACCTTTTGGTTCCTCAAGATTAGAGAGTAGTGCCACATTACCAACCACATGATTTGAACACCCTGAATCAATATAAAATAAGTGATCATCATTTGTACCTGTCTTTGAAGTCATGTTCATGATCAGAAGAGAGTCATCCTGCTCTTCTGTGTAGTTGTTGTAGTCCCTTCTAGTTTTGAATCCTCCTTGGTAGTTACCATTGTAATTGTTGTTGTAATTGTTGTTGTGGCCTTGGTGATGGTTGATCCTTCCTCTAGACTGTGAGTATCCACCTCTTTGGTAGCCTCTTCCTCTCTGATTTTTGTAATTCCTGTAACACTCATCTGTGGTGTGATTTGATAGACCACAAATGTTACATGGTGATGAATTATAGGGTCTCCCCCTACCTTGCTTACCTCCTCTGCCCCTGCCTCTTGAAGATCTACCTCTCCCTGCATAATTGGCTTGGGAGGTAGAACCTTCATCTTCTACCTTCTTACTCTTGCCTTTATCTTTAGACTTCTTATCAGTGTATAGGGCAGAAGAGCTGTTACCTTTGGATGTATCTCCATTCTTTGTGAGCTTTGCTTCATGTGTAAATAGTTCTCCCATGAGAGTTGTAAGATCTGGGGTGTGCATGTCCATGTAGAGATCCATTGCAGTGGTGAAGCTTTCCCACTTGTCATCAGCCTTGATTCCATTGATTACCTGCCTCACAATCTGTTCTTCTTCAATTTCTTCTCCTATGCTTGCTAACTGATCTGCAACATCTTTGATTTTGGTCACAAATTTTGAAACAGCTTGCTTAGGTTGCTTCCTTAGTGTTGTGAATTCAATCCACAACTGACTTTTCCTAGCCCTTGTATTAGAGGAAAAATATGATGACAAGGTTTCCCAAGTCTCTTGGGAAGTCTTACAATTTCTGATATGAGGTAAAAGAAAGTCAGATATAGAGTTGAGTAAGTAAGACCTTGCCAATGCATCCTTTGCACACCATGTATTGAGTTTTTCTTGTTCCTCCTTGGTTGGTAGTCCTCTTGATTTGAATGAGGGCAATTCCTCATCTCCTGAGATGTATCCATAGAGACTCCTTCCTTGTAAGTAGGTCTTCATCCTTAGAGACCAAGCTTGATAGTTGTTCCTGTCCAATTTATCAATGAATGAAGTAAAACCATCTCCCATTTTACCTTATTGGCTCTGATACCACTGTTGGGAAAGATGGATGGATGCACTAAGAGACTGAGTAGGTACTGCTAAACCTGCTTTGCACCAGCCCTCTTTAGCTTCATATTTGATTAGTAGACTTCCTTAGCTTTCCAATGACACCAAGAAATAGCCTATGTCCTTTGGAAATGTTGTATGTAATGATTGAATCAAAACACATAACTTTGAAAGTCACAAAGTCAAGAAAACCTTCTATTTTGGTCTTGATACCTGTTCAATGTTTTCCTCCGTGTGACCAGCACAGTAGCAATTGATAAAATTCCTTCTAGGGGTATTCAATTAGCTAAGTAAGCTACCATTTGCAAGTGGAATGATGTAAAATAATGAACTATGCTAAGAGAAATCAATTTAGCAAGATTTGGTATACCCCCGACTTTTTAGGATTGTAGAAGAGATAGACCACTGAGCACCTCGACGACGATTTCTCTGAATTGGCTAAATTAAATCACTTCAAACTTTTTCAGCATGTAGATGACTTTGAGCTGAATCCAACAAGCTTTGAATCACTGAATTTGGTGGAGTATTGACTGAGATATGCCCTTGACAAGTTGACCAACTTTGGAGTAGACAAGCAGTGAACACAGAGATGAATGATGTAAATGTATCTATAAATTAACACTTGTGTACAATCCCATTGGCATGACTAGCATTGCCTAATGGTGTAGAGAGGTGTAGGCTATGTTGCAGTCCTTACACACACTCAATGATAGTAGAATGAAGCTCGGGAGTGATCTCACATACCGCGACTTTTCATCTTCACTTTTTATATGTAATGAGTGAGCATTTGAATTCAAATTCAAATTCTTGGCTCCCTATGATCAAGCCCCTAAAGGTTTGAAGATATTATCTCAATCAAGTGAGCTACTTTTTTCCACGAATCACTTAGGTAGGTGATTACAAAAGATTCCAAGTCAATTTGACTTTTACAATGAGGTAAAGTGGTAATAAACCACTAGCATATGTTCCTATGGTTCTTCATGCATGTAGAGTCTTCATGAATCTTCCAAGCCAAATGTGTAGGCTTGTGATTTGCACCAACATTATTGCTACCACTTCCTTATGGGAGCGATGGGGCAAGCCTACACTCAATCCAACAAGAATGAAGTTGTAAATGGTAGATGGACATTGAGAAACCCCTAGGGTTACTAGAAGGGATAACTCTCACTACTTGTGGTGTGGAGTTTTAACATGTGTTTGCCGCATGTAATTTTGGTAAGAATACTCTCTATGAGATGATTTTAGGAAGACCCTTCATGCAATAGTTGTAGATAGTGCAAGATTGGGGAACCAATTCCTTGTACTTACAACATTTAGGGGTGACAACTAAACTCAATCTCAAATATTATTCCCATAAATATTTGCAACCCTTGCAATGGAACCTACTACATAGAACATTATATGAAATATATTCAAAGCACTCCATAGGATGATGATCCTCATTGATGCATCAAGAAGCCCACCTATGGATGTGTAAAGTTGTATTAGAAGAAGAAAAAAAGCTTAACCTCTAGGAGCATAGGTGCTAACAAGAACCCTAGATCAATTCAAGACCTAGCCTATGCACATATGACGATCCCAGATGAAGAATTTGAACCCCATGGTTGGGTAGAGATTCTAGCCATGATGGATGTGGTTGTTAATGAAGAGTATTGGACCCCTCATTGCGATGAAGATGGCTATGATATCTCAATTTTCACCATAGAACCACTCATGTTTAACTCCATTATAGAGGAATCTGAGCCTAGCATGACCACACTCAAGGAAGTTAGCAATGAGGATGAAAAGTCTCTCATCATGGAACCATTTTGTACTTCAGAAGAAGAGTACCCTTACCTAACAAAGCTAGAACTCGGGAACACAAAAAATTAAACTAGGAAAGAAGTTGACTACAAAAAAAGAAGATCAAAGTAAGAAAAAGAAAGGAAAGGAACCAGTCCCCTTGCAAGAAAAAGAAGAAGCATTGTTTGAAGTGCCAGAGAACTTCAAGTAATATGAGGTAGAAGGTAGGAAGATCACGATACAAATGCCTAAGAGAGGAGTGCTCGTTGGAGAAGTCTTTGACAACAAAGAGAAGTCCAAATACATTGTAGTAACCATAGAAGATGGCAAAGATAGATGTACATACATAGGACATGATTTAACTGAAGAAGAAGAATGTGAGTTGATAGATTTGTTGAGAGAATATACGGATGTCTTCACTTGGAGTTAGAAGGATTTGAGATGAGAGGATGAGATATCTTTTCTCATTGATCTCGATGTCTTTGGAAGCCAAGAAAACTAAGCAAAAACCTTACACCTACAATGATAATTATGTAGTCAAAATCAAAGAAGAGATCGATCATTTGATATAAGCACATTTTATCTATGAAATCGAGTATAGTGAATGGGTATCGCCCATTGTGGTTGTACCAAAAATAATGGGAAGTAATGTTTATGCATTAACTTGAAAAAAATTAATGCAACCACCATAAGATATAGTTATCCTCTTCCTATCACCAATCATCTCTTAGGACATGTAGCAGGCAAGGAAATGTATAGCTTTCTTGATGGATTCTTAGGCTACAATCAAGTGTTCATTGCCCTACAAGACCAACTTAAGATGGCTTTTTCCACAAAATGGGGTATCTTTGCATTTTGTGTGGTTCTCTTTGGGGTCACCAATGCTCTTGCTACATTCAAAAGGCTAATGTGTCACATGTTCAAGGAATTCTTGCAAAGGAATGTAGAGGTATATGTAGATGACATGTGTGCTCACTCCAACATCAAACAAACCCACATCCTTACACCAAGGTGTGGTAGGAGGACACTTTGAACCAGATCGAGTTCTCAAAACAATTTTGTTATAAGGTCCATGGTTGCCTACCCTTCATATTGATGTTCATACCTATGTGAAGAGCTTTGACATATGTCAAAGAACTCAATATCCTATACATGAGGATGAGATTCCATTAAGACCCATGATGGGAGGACATGCATTCTCTAAGTTGGGAATAGAATTCATAGGCTATTAATCCCCTAGCTAAGATTTCACATGCAGATTATATCATTATGGCAACAGATTATTTGAACAAATGAGTAGAAGTCAAAGCAACTAAGAAGAATGATGTGCAAACATCAGCCACATTTTTGTTCAAAAATATATTCACAAGATATGGATTACCGATACAATTGGTAAGTGATCGTGGTACCCACTTCTTCAATGAGCTCATTGAATACTTATTACAAGAATCCATGGTCATTCAGAAGAAGTCTGCTCTATACCACCAACATGCCAATGGACAAGAAGAGAGCATGAACAAGATCATATGCACTCTGCTGACTAATCTTGTTAATAATACACATTTTGATTGGGAGAAACAATTACATCATGTTGTTTCGGCATATTGAGCTACCTAAAAAATGATGCTTAATGCCATCCCCTTTCATATGGTGGTTGGCCAAAATGCAGTACTTCCATTAGGCTTTTTGACACCCAAATTGAAGGTGGCACAAGAACATCAATAGACAATCCATGAGCTATCATCTAGGATCTTTGACCTTGAACAGTTGGGTGAAAGAAAATTGAGAGCAGTTGTAGGAATATACACTACAAAGAAGAGGAAAAAAGAATATTTTGATGCACACTTAAAAGACAATGGATTAAAAGGAGGAGACCTAGTCTTATTGTATACATTAAAGCAACATGCTCAAAAGTTGGAAAAGTGTGGCTATGGACCAATGATTATCAAAGGATATCAACAAGTGGAGCAGTCCAACTAGCTAGCTTAGAAGGTGAAATCTTACCAAGTTACATCGCTCATTGTAGAGTAAAGCTTTATCAAGATCCATTAACAAAAGAAATGCTATATTGACCTTATATACTGAAGAAGCACAAGGAATAAGAGAAATGAATCCACGAAGAAGCTGAGGCAAAGGCCTTAGAATGCATCACATGTATGAAGTTGAGATGATGATGTATCAATCAGCCTAGGCATGCTAATCATGATGCTCCAAGGTATCATATATCTATGTGCCAGACCAAGAGTATCCCCTCTCAATGTATTATTGATATACCTTCTTTTATGGGCATAGAATTAGTACATGACATGACTACAAAGATAATCAAGGCATTGATTGACTCAGGGAAGCCACTAGCCCTATTAGATTATCTTGTTGTTAGGACATGGAGTTGTTCATCAATCCTATTGAAGCCGATCTTGTAGGATTAGGAGGAGTTTGTTGGTGTAAATCACAAGCCTACACATTTGGCTTGGAAGATATCATGAAGACTCTACATGTATGAAGAACCATAGGAACATATGCTAGTGGTTTATTACCACTTTACCTCATTGTAAAAGTCTAAATGACTTGGAATCTTTTGTAATCACCTACCTAATTGATTCGTAGAAAAATTAGCTCACTTGATTGAGAGAATATCTCCAAAATTTTAGAGGCTTGATTAGAGGGAGCCAAGAATTTGAATTTGAATTCAAATTCTTACACATTTCATATAAAAGATGAACTTGAAAAGTCGCGGGTTAGAGAGATCACTACCGAGCTTCATTCTACTATCATTGAGTGTGTGTGAGGACTACATCATAGCCTACACCTCTCTACACCATTAGGCAATGCTTTTCATGCCAATGGGATTGTTTACAAGTGTGAATTAATAGATACATTTACATCATTCATCTCTGTGTTCTCTGCTTGTCTTCTCCAAAGTCTGTCAACTTGTCAAGGGCATATCTCAGTCATTACTCCACCAAATTCAGTGATTCAAACCTTGTTGGATTCAGCTTAGAGTCATCTACATGCTGACAAAGTTTAAGGTGATTTCATTCAGCCAATGCAGAGAAATCGTCATCGAGGTTCTCACTGGTCTATCTCTGCAACAGTCCTAAAAAATCGGGGGTATTCCAAATCTTGCTAAATTAAATTCTCTTAGCATAGCTCATTATTTTACATCATTCCACTTGCAAATGGTAGCTTACTAAGCTAATTGAATACCCCTAGAAGGAATTTTATCAATTGCTACTGTACTGGTCACACTGAGCAAAACATTGAGCAGGTGTCAAGACCAAATTAGAAGGTTTTCTTGAGTTTGTGAATTTCAAAGCTATCTGTTTTGATTCAATCATTGCACATAACATTTCCAATGGACATAGGACATTTCTTGGTGTCAATTGGAAGCTAAGGAAGTCTACTAATCAACTCTGAAGCAAAAGAGGGCTGGTACAAAGCAGGTTTAGCAGTACCTACTCAGTTTCCTGGATCATCCATCCATCTTTCCCAACAGTGGTATCAGAGCAAAGAAGGTAAAATGGGAGATGGTTTTCCTTCATTTATTGACAAATTGGACAGGAACAACTATCAAGCTTGGTCTCTAAGGATGAAGACCTACTTACAAGGAAGGAGTCTCTATGGATACATCTCAAGAGATGAGGAATTGCCCTCATTCAAAGCAAGAGGAATGCCAACCAAGGAAGAACAAGAGAAGCTCAATATGATGAAGGAGTTCAAGATCAATGATCTTGGATTATTGAAGTATTTTTTGGGACTTGAATTAGTTTACACTAATTCAGGGATATACATTACTCAGAAGAAGTATGTACAAGATACGTTAAAGAAATTTCAATTGCAGGATGCTAAAATAGCAAGCACTCCAATGGAGGTGAACCTAAAGCTAAGTGCCCCTGAAGGTGATGAAGTCCAAGACATTACAGGTTATCAGAGTATGGTGGGTAGCTTGAACTATGCTACCTTAACTAGAATTGATATTGCATATGGAGTTAGTGTGCTAAGTCAATTCATGCACAAACCAAGGATACCTCACCTAGAGGCTGCAAAAAGAATCTTGAAGTATCTCAAGGGTACACAGAACCATGGTTTGTATTTAACTTATACTTCAGATATTGATATAAAAGTCTATTCAGATGCAGATTGGGCAGGATGCAAGGATGATAGGAGAAGCACTTCAGGATACATTTCTTTTGCAGGTGACAAACCAATTTCATGGTCTGCAAAGAAGCAACCAACTGTGGCATTGTCTTCTACAGAGGCAGAGTATAGGGGGCTAGCTAATGCCACTCAAGAAGCAATTTGGATTAAGCTTTTGTATACAAAATTGGGCTTATATACTAGGCCTCCAATTATCTTTGGAGATAATACAAGTTCTCTTCACCTTGCAGCTAATCCTATCTATCATGCTAGAACAAAACACATAGAAGTACATTACCATTATGTGAGGGAGAAGTAGCTAAGCAAAGACATTCAGCTGACTTATGTGTCAACCAACATGCAATGTGCAGATTTGCTGACTAAAGCTTTGGATGGAACCAAACTTTGCAGGTTCAAGTCTATGATTGGATTGCAGGATATACTTGAAGATTGAAGATGAAGACTTAAGCCAAAATGTTTGGCTTGAGGGGGAGTTGTTTGTGTAAATCACAAGCCTACACATTTGGCTTGGAAGATATCATGAAGTTTCTACATGTATGAAGAACCATAGGAACATATGCTAGTGGTTTATTACCACTTTACCTCATTGTAAAAGTCTAAATGACTTGGAATCTTTTGTAATCACCTACCTAATTGATTCGTGGAAAAAGTAGCTCACTTGATTGAGAGAATATCTCCAAACTTTTAGAATCTTGATTAGAGGGAGCCAAGAATTTGAATTTGAATTCAAACTCTTACACATTTAATATAAAAGATGAACTTGAAAAGTCGCAGGTTAGAGAGATCACTCTCGAGCTTCATTCTACTATCATTGAGTGTGTGTGAGGACTTCATCATAGCCTACACCTCTCTACACCATTAGGCAATGCTTGGCATGCCAATGGGATTGTATACAAGTGTGAATTAATAGATACATTTACATCATTCATCTCTGTGTTCTCTGCTTGTCTTCTCCAAAGTCTGTCAACTTGTCAAGGGCATATCTCAGTCATTACTCCACCAAATTCAGTGATTCATCGAGGTGCTCACTCGTCTATCTCTGCAACAGTCCTAAAAAGTCGGGGGTATTCCAAATCTTGCTAAATTAAATTCTCTTAGCATAGTTCATTATTTTACATCATTCCACTTGCAAATGGGAGCTTACTAAGCTAATTGAATACCCCTAGAAGGAATTTGATCAATTGCTACTGTACTGGTCACACTGAGCAAAACATTGAGCAGGTGTCAAGACCAAATTAGAAGGTTTTCTTGAGTTTGTGAATTTCAAAGCTATCTGTTTTGATTCAATCATTGCACATAACATTTCCAAAGGACATAGGCCATTTCTTGGTGTCAATTGGAAGCTAAGGAAGCCTACTAATCAACTCTGAAGCAAAAGAGGGCTGGTTCAAAGCAGGTTTAGCAGTACCTACTCAGTTTCCTGGATCATCCATCCATCTTTCCCAATAGAGTGGAGATCCCTTGCATGGGCAAGGTGGCCTTATGACAACCAGAATGCTAGTGTGTCATGATGAAGACTTTATTGAATCTTTTATCCTTGTTCAATATTGGATTTATGATCATGTAGTCCCCTTTAACTTGAGTGGACTACTTCACATTTGGATAAATAACTAGAATGTCACTATAGAACTAGGCAGCTCCACAATCAATGATCCAGTTTTGACACAAACTCCTAGTTCTTATAATCATGGAGAAAAAGATGTTGTTCTTATCCAAGACTATGTGATGCAGAAGAATGCGACCTTTAAAGAATTAGCAAGGGAGAGGATGGAACTCCCTTCTTTTCCAAAAGTGCCAATGGTCTTTGTACCTCAAGCAAGGAGGCACAAGGATCAGTTGAAGATGATTATGAAATCCCAAAAACAAAAGAAATCTTGAGGCAAGGCCATTCAAGGTATGAAGCAGATCTGGAGACACAAGGCTGAGCACCCATCTACTCCCTTGCTAGGACCACCTTCACTTACGAAGCAACTAACAAAGCCAAAACAGCCAATGGTGGCTCATCAAGGATTTCATTCACAATGTGTATGCTCTATTTGGGTACCAAAGTAGTCAGTAAAGGTATACTAAGATTAGAGATAGATCTTGGTGCTTAAGAACTGCTTGTGATCTCAGATATCCACACATAAGCTCTTGGGGTCGAATCAATTCTCACCTACCCCCATCCTAGAGAAACCAATAAGAAAATTTGTTGTAAACACATTCAAGAGAAAGCAAACCTAGATCACTTGGAAATGGTCACCTAAAAAGTGCCAAGTCCAGGTGAAGTCATCTTTGAAACCCTTAAATGTATTCACACACAAAACTTGTAATCCCATAAGGGATGTATGGAGCATCAAATCATGTAACAAACCCCTTGACCCCACCATTTAACACCCTTGTATAGTATTAGATGCATTCAGAGCCCATTGCATTTCCCAAAGTATGCACCTAGGTTAATTACTCATGATATTAATCTTCACCGACACTAACCTCACACATACACTCACTAACTTAATAACATTCATATACATCACATGGTATTGTAAAGAGAACAACATCTTATCTAGTTTTTGATACAATACTAATGTTATTCTTCTTCTTCTAGCTGATTCAAAAAATCTCTGACATCATGGTTGAAGCTACATGCACTAGTTCCCAGGTAGGTGCTAGCCATCAAATGATAGACATTTACACTTTACCAATTGTTGAAATATCCATAGAGAGACCTAAGGCATCTATATACATGCAAATGATACCGATTTTACGATCCACCTATGAGGCACACAATGAAAGTCAATCCCCATTCGCATTGTTCCAACAAGATGACCAGACCTTATGAAGATGCCGCTTACATGTGGGAAGCAGAATGTGGGTTTAACAACTTATGGGGAAAGTATCACTTCTTTACATGAGAATTCCATCAACTAGAAAATGTGGAGGAACTCCAACCTATATGGTGCAAGGAAAGCTTAGCCGATTACTTTAATGAAAGGCTACCTAAATGGGACTTCATGCATTGCTACTATCTTATCAATACTTTATATCCTAAAGAGGATGGGAGGATTGCCAATACCTTTGTCATTCCCTCTATAACATGTGGAAACAAAATGAAAATTTTCAAAATCACTGTTAACTTAATTCGGGAAGCCTTGGACATGCAGGGTATGCATATTCCTAGAGAAAGGAGATTCAAGTACCAAATAGCATGGAAAAAAGAAATCTTACCAAACTTAAAGATATGGTAACTATGACCCCGAATATCGTAGTTCACCTTAGAATGTGGATGCTGCATTTTCATTTCCTTGGCAAGACTAGTTCAAACAACCACATAAGAAAGTTTGGTTTAGCTCATACTTGGCAGACACTCAAAACGTCACTAGTAATCTCCCCCATTGGATCATTAACAAGATTCATGCAGCTTATAAGTGGTGTCCTTGCAAGAACATCTTGAACAGATGTTGTGACCTCACACATATCATCTATAAATGCATGGCTTATGATATTCCAATTAAGCAATCTTTATCTTGGAATTAAATTCAATAGTTGAGAAGCAATTCCACATGCCCAACGAAGAGGCGCTACTCTAATGCCCAATATCTCTTTAGCATGAGAATGTGCAATATGCCCCTTCACACTTCGGCTACCAAGCAGAAGCACAGATGGCCCTCAAGTGATATCCCCCCAGTACCATAAGACTTAGAGTTTCTTGGAGGGATTTATCTTGAAGAATTAGGCACTGTAGATTTTGATGAGATTCTTAGGGATGTAGACCTTGAGAAAAAAGGTGACCAATGCCAACACCAACATGAAGAAGAGAAACATGAAGCGCAATAGTAAGAACTAGAAAAAGAGGATGACCAAGAGCAAGAAGATGACGAAACTAAAGGTGCCCCTGCTTATGTAGCACAACTTCAAAAATTATATGACACGATTCAGGAATGAGGTGCACTCTAATTCCACATCGGCTAGTTATTATTCAATCAAATATTGAAAGAAGAAGGTATTGACATGCACTTCATTGAGTCCCTCCAACTCATGTTAGAGACTTATTGAGTTGTGGAAGCTATCCATACATGATGTAGAAACCACAACCACAATACAACCAAAGATGCATCCACATGAGCCCAAGACCTAGAAAGAATGCTCAAATAACAGTCTTCGAATTTGAAGCCTCCTCTACTCACGAAGAAACCTCTAATGCCACCATTGGGTTGACAATAGAAATGTTGGCCCAAACCTCATTTGAGTGACGTTTTCTTTAAAGTCAAATTCATACACATTCCATTTTGACATATTAGGGTTTTCAACATTAAGCTTCAGTAGAGGTTTTTCCTCTAGGGGACTAAAGAAATATGTATGCCCTATTTTGGTAGCTATATATCCTTGAGCTTAGTTCAAAGTAACTTCAAATTCCTTCATCCAATCATGTCCTAGGATAATCCCTTCTAGAAAGTCAGAATCTTTACAGACTAACAGCTTATTCTGCATTGTATTATTTCCTAGCTATAAAGATAAGGTTGCTTCTCCCTAGCATTTGTTATCATTGCCTTCGATTCCAATCATGTATGCCTCTGTTAGAGTGATTGACATGTTTAGTTTTTCCATTGAGCAAGCACAAAATTACTTAAATCTACCGCGTGTTGATTAAATAATCCACAAGTTGGTATTCTTCATTTCATATCCTTAGGTTCAAGTAGGGTTTTCTTGGTATGTTACCCCATTTCTTGATTTTTGTTGTATGCTAGTTAGCTATGGGAAGGGGTTGTAGAGAGTACATGGAGTAGGCTCATAAATCTTTTAAACATCTAAAAATGGGGGGAGAGGCCTTCCTCATGTATAGTTGGAGGGGCCTCTCCAAAGTACATCATATGTGGGATAATTCCCCTTGAAAAAGAATGAATACACTAGTAGAAGTGAATGACTAGGTACCTAAATATAAAGAGATATAATATAAAATGGGAATAAAATAGAAATGTAGTGTCTCTTGGATACAAAAGTGAGATGCACTCTCATATTCTCAACACCCCCTCTGTAGTTCCATTTTGTAGAGTATGGAGGCTGCTAGGGTATGAGATAAATGTCCACCAGAAAAGGGGTAAATGTCTACTTAGCACATCCTTGGCAATTCAATTCCACTTATGCGATCCTTGGTAAACCCTTGACAAGATGACTTGAAGAGATCTTAGCTAGGTTAGAGGTGTGTTCAAATTTGAAATGCCATAAGCTAAAGCTTGAATCCTTGGCCATGAAACTTGAAAGCTTTTAGAAAACTTTCTCTTCAAATCCTTGAGCTATCACTTCCTTGGATTCTCAATCAATGACTTGAACTTTTTCATTATCAAATTGCACTATTATGTTGCACTTAGGAATGACCTTTACTTAGAGAAGCTTCTTGAAAATGCTTGGTATATAAAGAACATCTTTAAGTGACTTGTTGTCATCTTCTCAGTTTGTAGCTTGAACTTTTCCTTTTCCTTGGATCTCAATGCACTTGTTATTTTGAAGATAAACTTGGCCTTTATGCCCTTGAAACTCAAGAAAATCTTCTTTGTCATTGCACATGTGTGATGAAGCCCCACTATCAGAAATCTATTCTTTGCTAGAAGTATGTGCCTTGTGTTCAATTGTAACAAAGAGATCTTCACTTGTGTACTGAGAGTGATGCTCGGTCTTTGGAGTAGACTTGGACTTGTCCTTGTTCTTCTTCTTGAACAAATATTTTTCTATATTTCCAGGCTTGCCACAAAATTTGCAAGTAAACTTCTTCTTTCCCTTGTCCTTAGATTCTTAAGTGCCATTTTTACATTTAGTCTTGTGGAAAGTAGCTTTCCCCTTCATAGTTGTTTCTTGGGTAGCTTGTGTCTTTTTCCTAGAGTCATGGAGAAGCAAAAGATGTATTACTTGTTCCCAAGTAAGTTTCTGACCTCTAGTATAAATGTTTCATAGGATCCTAAGAGCACCTTGGCACATTCTGCAATATACCTATTCTTTGTCTTTCCCACACCATTTTTTTGTGGTATGTACCTGCATCTTATTTGTCTTTAGATATCATTAGTCTCCAAAACAAAATCTGAGAACTCATGGGAGAAGTATTCTCCCCCTTCATCACACCTTATACACTTAATGTACGTATCACATTCTCTTTCAATTGTAGCTTTGAACTTCTTGAAATAATAGAAATCATATAATTTATGCTTCATATAGTAGAGCTAAGTCATCCTTGTACAATCATCAATGAAAGTTACGAAATACCTATGACCTCCAATTGAATTCTTCTTTGTTGGTCCCCAAACATCTTTATGGGTGAGGTCAAGTAGATGATAGCTCACATAATTTCTCTTCTTGAATGATAATCTTGTTTCCTTTCCCAATTGACAAGCTTCACACAAATTCTTAAGACTCTGATTATAGAGATTATGTTACCCTAATACTAACCTCTTCTTATCCATATCCTTCCATCTCAGAGTATTTATGTGTCCATAGCTTTTGTGCCATAGGTCAAACTTTTCTACCTTCTTGTTTCCAAATATGAGTTGGGGTTAGGCTTTTCTACCTTCTTGTTTCCAAATGTGAGATACGTTCTGTGGTTGAAGTTAGGCTTCACATCAAAAGTGAATAGCCATAGTTCCTTCATGCCTTTGAATTTAAATATGTACCCCTCTTTAGGGATTTCTACAAAGCATCCTTTCTTATTGAACTTGAGCTACAATCCTCTATCAACCACTTGTCCCACAAAAACTTTCTTTGTGATTGTGGGAACATGAAGAACATCTTTCAAGTACTTGGCTTTATGATTACCTTCAAACATAAAAATCATCTATATGTGTACTAGGATGAGGAGTTTGAGCACCTATTCACACATGTCTTTTGGTTGATGACACTTGAATCTTTGAGAAAAACTCCTTCTTGCAACTCATGTGGTTTCTTCATCCACTATCAATGTACCATGTGTCATGCGGAAGGAGATAAGGAAGAGATCTCACTCACACATTCTTACAATCAAAGAGAAGCACACACATAGATTGAGGCAAGAAAGAATGATATTGTTCTTCTTCTGATACATAAAAGGAATGTCTAAGAATGACCTAATACAACACTACATCTAGTGCAATATATAAAGAACAATACATAAGGAAACTCCTAATGTCCCAAAATGAGTGAGGTGGCAAGAAACAAGTGTGCCATCACTCTTGGTAGTTGAATCTAGTAAAGCTCGCTAAAGTATCCTTGACATATATCAGAGTGACTGCTAAACATGTTAGAGACATACAAAAAAAGATATGTGTCATCCTTGATCATCACATGTTGAGCTTATATCTCAATGCTCCTCCTCAAGTTCAACATCATGTCCTCTAATCCAAGTATCTTTAGAAACTTCTTCAGCTTCTCTCCTCCAAGTGCTTTAGTGAAAATATCAGCAACTTGCTCATCTGCCCCGCATAGACAAGATCAATATCACCTGCTAATACCTTCTCTCTAATGAAGTGATAATTTACCTTGACATGCTTTGTTCTAGCACGAAAATTAAGCTTCGGTGTCAACTGGATGTTGCTAAGATTATTACAATAGATGATGATCGGCTTTTGAACTTCCACACCTAAATTTCCATCTCTAATCATGATGCTTCACATGCTACCTTTACAACACCTCTATAATCAACAAAGAAATAGCAGGTTGCTTCTTCCTCTTCCATGTAATGGCTGCACTTTTAAGTGGAAATAGAAATCCAGTAGTAGATCTTGTATTTGGAATACTGCCAACCCAATCTGCATTGGTGCATCCATGAACTTGCAAATCTACATAAGCTTCATTATACAATGAATACTCCAAAGTAGCACTCACATAACATAAAGCACACGTCAGAGCATTTAAATGTAGTTTTTTGGGAACCTGCATAAATTGACTTTCCAGTCCAACCATGTAGCTTAAATCAGGCCCTGTAATTGTGACATACATCAAACTTCCCATTTTCGTGTACATAATATCATTTTCCAATGATTCACCTGATGTAGTATCCAACTTTAGATTCTTATCTAATGGCATAGAAATCATTTTACAATCAGCCATACCATACTTTTGTAGCATACTCAAGGCATATTGCCTTTGCAACATCCATATACCTATTTCTATATGTATATACTCAATGTCCAAAAAACCAAGATCTTTCATGTCAAATTCTTGCATAAGGACTTGCTTTACCTCTTTAATGCTTGCTTCATTGTCACCTCCTATAATCAATTCATCAACATAAATACCCACAATCATGATGCCATCATCACCCTTCCTTGCATATAATGAATGATCTACATCACATATAAACCTCTATTTACTAAAACAATCCAATCTTTGAGGCTATGAAGACTATAACCCATAGCTTTTGGATACATAAACTAGACTTTCAAATCTTCTAAATGCAATTTATGTCACTTAAAATGGTTAGTCCTAGTGGGGGAATCAATGTCTCTAATGCAGACAAGTAAAGGTCTTGACATACACAGATAGAAACCTTATCATTTCTCAATCTAGTTCTCTTAGAATATGCAAAAAGATCACACGAGCTTTTAGAAAACTTTATAAGACTTGATTATCTTTCTAAAAAACCCAAGATTATAAGAAATGGGTGAGATATCACCAATGAACTGTGCTCAATGCTCAGAGCAATCTAGAACAGTCACATAGAAATATATGTGCTGGCTATGGCTACACAAACATTATGCAAATCACCCAAACAAGCAAGAAGATGGCTTTCATAGCTAAGGGGCCTAATATCCTACTTCCAAAGAATATCAAAGAGCACACATTTTTAGAATATGAAATTTGAAGCACAAAATTCTAAAAATTGGATGGTTGCTATGCACTCTGAATATGATGCTATAATCAAGAATGGTACCTGGTTTTTATGTGACTTGCCTCCTGGAAAGAAGGCCATTGGCACTAAGTGGCTTTACAAGCTAAAGTGTAAGCATGATGGAATAGTTGACACGTATAAGGCTAGGCTTGTTGCAAAGGGTTATGTGTAGGAAAGAGGCATTGATTTTTATGAGATCTTTGCACCTACATGCCGTATGACTATTGTTCGTAGCATCTGTGCACTTGCAGTCCATCATGGTTGGAATGTACATCAGTTGGACATTAAAATTGCATTTCTAAATGGTGACTTACATGAAGAAGTGTATGTTCTTTTTCCCCGTGGCTTTATCGAGAAAGGGCGTGAAAACCAGGTGTGCATGTTAAAGAAGGCATTATATGGCTTAAAGCAAGCACCATGTGCTTGGCATGAAAAGATACATGCCTATCTGATTGCACATGGTTTTGAGAACAGTCCAACTGAAAGCACCTTATATGTTAAGTGTGCTAATGATGTGCTTCTAATTATTGTTGACTATGTTGATGACATGCTGCTCACTGGTCCTATTGAGGAGCATATTGCTGATTTTAAGGTTGATTTGCATGCCTCATTTGAAATGTCTAATTGTGGCATTTGCATCACTATTTGGGCATTTAGTTTATGCAAGTTGATGATGGAATTGCTTTGTGTCAAATGAAATATATTGACACATTATTGCAGCATTTTTCCCTTAAGGCTGTAAGCCTATTGCCACTCCTATGGAGACAGGTTTATGATTGAGTATTCATGATGCTTGAGATGCATTTGATGTTGTTGGATGCTTGATTTACTTATGCATTACTCCGCAAGATATTCAGTTTGTTGTCTCACAGATGAGCATGTTTATGCATTGCCCAAGTGTCAAGCATTGGCAGGCGGTTAAGTGCATCTTTTGCTACTTGAGTGGTACCCGGCTATTATCCCAAGGGGGGGTCACTACCGTCAGATTTGCATGCTTTTTTTTATAGTGATTGGGTTGGTTGCTATGACACTCGTATGTCCCCTAGTGGATTTTGCTTCATGCTTGGTTGCTCATGTATTCCAGTTGTGAGGCTAAGTATAGGACAGCTTTCACAGCGACTGTTGAGTGTGTGTGGCTCAGACACCTTATGGCTGATTTGGGTGTTGGTCAATCTTCTACCACCACCACTTCACTGACAGTCAAAGTGCATTGGCAGTTGCGAGGAACCCTGTGTTCCATGCTCGCACTAATCACATTGAGGTGCATTATCATTATGTCATGGAGAGGTTCTCTGCTGGGGAGATCAGCTTGGCATATGTTCCCACATAGGAGAACATTGTAGACCTTTTCACAAAGGCTTTGCCTAGGGAGAAGTTTGAATCTTTTCGCAAAGCTTTGGGCTTACTTCCTTTTGTGGATTGATTCCACATAGCTTGGCACTTCCTTATACATGAGTGCCAGATCCTTGTTCACTGCATCACTCCGAGGGGGGATTTGTTGATATTTAGGTAGTGATGTGTGTAAACACTCTAGGACCACCAGGGCACATTTTTCCCTCTTTAGGAGGTTTTTTCCCCCTGGCTTATATATATATGCCTATTGCCCTAACGGGCTACTTATCTTTTTACATTCTAGTGGTAATACATTCAGTATTGTGTGTTGTGCTCCAAGCTTATTCTTCTTCATCATGATGTTCGTGTGCTTCCATAGATGTCTAACTCCAACATGTATTACCAAGTGAATGTACAAAAATAAGAGACCCATTAGGCTTATAGACATATATACAAGTCAGGGAAAAAAAAGCCTTCTTAAAGAGGGAAAAAAGTACCCTGCAATCCTAAGGTGTGTTCAAACACATCACTACCAAAATATGTCAAAAAATGCCCCTTAGGAGTGAGGCTGAAAACAAGGAGCTAGCTCATGTATAAGGAAGTGCCAAGACATGTGTAAAGAAATATATCCACAAAAGGAAGTAAACTCAAAGCTTTGCAAAAGGCTTCAAACTTCTCCCTAGGCAAAGCCTTTCTACAATATTTTGCAACATTATCTTGTGTGGGCACACTAGCCAAACTACTCTCTCTTGAAAAGAACCTCTCCTTGACATAATGATAGTGCACCTCAATGTTCTTCCTACGAGCATGGAACACAAGGTTCCTTGCAACTGCCAATGTGCTCTCACTATCAATGAAGATGATGGTGGAAAAAGACTAACCAACATCCAAATCAACCAAAATGCATCTGAGCCACACACACACTCAATAGTCACTGTGAAAGCTTCCCTATACTCAACCCCACAACTAGAAGTGGCCATAATAGGTTAATTATTGTGCAACCAAGATATGCATGAGCTACCAATCATGAAGAAAAAACCATTGATAGACACATGAGTGTCATAGCAACTATCCTAGCCTGAGTCAGGAAAAGCTTGTAAATTGAATGATAATGATCCCCTCCCCTTAGGAGAAGATAATCCAAGTAGTCAGGTACCAGTCAAGTAATGAAAGATGCGCTTAATTGCTTTCCAATGGTCAAAACATGTGCAATGTTTAAAGTTGCTTATCTAAGAGACAAAAAACTAAATATCATTTTGTGTTATATAGAAGTAAATCAAGCATCCAATAGCTTGCTGATAGAGAACAGCATCAAATGCATCTCGAGTACCATGAAGACTCAACCATAAACGTATTTCCATGGGAATATCAAAATAGTTTTGCAATGTTCAAGTCCAAAACACTGCAATAATGTCTCAATGTAATTTTTTTGACACAAAGCTATTCCTCCATCAAATTTCATAAATTGAATGCCCAAATAATCATGTGAATGCCCCAAATCTGATATCTCAAAAGAGGCATGCAAATCAGCCTTAAATTCATCAATATGCTTCTCATTAGGATCAATAAGCAGAATGTCATCAACATATACAACAATTGTCAAAAGTACATCATCTACATGCTTAACATATAAGGTGCTCTCAGTTGGACTATTCTAAAAACCATATGCAATCAAGTAGGCATGTATATTTTCATACCAAGCATGTGGTGCTTGCTTCAAACCATATAATGAATTTTTCAACTTGCACACTTTGCTTTCATAATCTTTCTTCACAAAACCACAGGGCCAAAATACATGCATCTCTTCATGTAAGTCACCATTTAGAATTGAATATCCAACTAATGTACATTCCAACCATGATGAGATGCAACTAGAAAAAAGCTACAAATAGCGGTCATTTGAAATGTGGGAGTAAAGACCTCATCAAAATCAATGCCTCTATCTGGAGCATAACCTTTGGCAACAAGTCTCGTCGTATACCTATCAATAACTCCATAAAGCCTACAGTTTGGCTTGTATACCCATTTAGCACCAATGGCCTTTTTGTTGGAAGAAATCATACAAAGACTAAGTTTCATTCTTCATAATAGCATCATTTTTTGATTGCATAGAAACCATACATTTTTTTATTTTATGCTTCATGAAAAGAGATAGGCTCATTCTCATCACAAAGACTAGATACAACCATTGCATAGTAGTTTGATGCAAAGGAAACACTATGAGAGCCTGAACAAGCAAGAATATGTCAATGGGGCATCTGACTTCCTATCTCTCAACTTCACCTCCTCTATGTCAGAGCTCTCAACAACAAGTGCATCATGTAAATCTGCATCAAAAATGGAATCATCTGCATCATTATTTGAAAATTGTAAATGTTGACAAATTACCTCGTTTGGACCAATAATTGACTATTTACCTCTAGAAAAAGAAAGCAAAGTGCCATATACATCTTTGGAGCAAAGTGCCATATACATCTTTGGAGCTAATTCATGTCTTCTTGGTACATGAAAATAATGGCTAAATTGCATCTTTGAGAAAAACAACATCATGGCTAACCAAAATGCATTTAGTCTATGGATGATAAAGATGATATTCTTTGCTTTTAGATTTATACCCAACAAAAATATATTACACTACTCATCTAGCTTTCTCTCTTGTTTTCCAAGCACTAATGCATATGCAAGACAACCAAAGACATGAAGATGAGCAACATATAGCTTGCAACCATGCCAAGCCTCATATGGACTGATCCATTGTAGTGCTTTGGTGGTACACATATTAAGTACATATGCTACAAACATAATAGTCGCAAGCCAGAGGCTATGTGGTAAAGCCTGACTTTTGACCATACACCTTGCCATTTCCATAAGAGACATGTTCTTTGTTTCAAAAATAGAAAGTTTTTTGTTCTTGAATCTACTCCAACTTATCTATTTTGATTCATCTTTTTGAGAGTGATATTCCAAGGTACATAGGGTGTCTAATACATCCTTTTGCAAGCTAAAAGGGCCCACTACATATCCCTAGAGTTTATTTGGCTCGTTTAGTGCAAAGTTTTTGCAGCACCACTTCATCTTCATCAAGTACAAATCCATCTTTCCACACATTTGTTAGCTATGAAGCATAAAAGTGAAGGTCAACCACATGATAAGTTGTGGTATATAGATAGTGTTTGTAGTAACATGCCAGGTAAAGAGGAGTACTTCAACAATCTTCAAGAACCCAAGCAAAGAAGCTTTGTGGTGACAGGAGACAACATAGAGTGTGAGATACAAAAAATGCAAGATGTGAAGCTTCGCAACCATAAAGCTAGAGGACTATCTGAGGTATTGCATGTTCATACTATTACAAAGAAATTAATCTCTATTGAACAGATGGTTGAAAAGGGATACCAAGTCAAGTTCAACCACAAAGGATGCTTTATTGAAGACCCAAGGAATGGCTATGAGCTGATAGCCAAAGGAAAGAAGGAAGGAAGGATGTTCACTCTTGACATTGGCAAAGGACAAAGCAACAAGGCAATGTTCCTCACCGATGGTGACAAGAAAATTAGAGATTTAAATTTGTGGCATAAAAGGTGTGGTCACATCAACATTCAAAGTTTGAAAGACATGGAGAAGAGGCAATTGGTAAGAGGCTTACCACATTTTGCATTACAAATGTTGCATGAGATGTGTGAAGCTTGTTAACTAGGCAAGTCTACTAGGGAGCCCTTCAAGAAGATTGGATATGTAGCACATGGTGTGTTAGA
Organism: Ceratopteris richardii; assembly: GCA_020310875.1. Classification (NCBI taxonomy): domain Eukaryota; kingdom Viridiplantae; phylum Streptophyta; class Polypodiopsida; order Polypodiales; family Pteridaceae; genus Ceratopteris; species Ceratopteris richardii. Next base: position 3,099,175 of record CM035412.1, read on the forward strand.
CCTTGTGCACACAGATGTGTGGGGGCCAACCAAAGAGCCCTCTCTTGTGGTAGTAGGTACTTCGTAAGAAAAGCATGGTTGTATTGTATAAAGCAAAAATCATATGTGTTTGATGTATTCAAAAGATTCAAGGCACAAGTTGAAAAGGAGACAGGTTGCTACATCAAAACCCTAAGGTCCAATGGAGTGGGAGAATACTTCTCCCAGGCTTTTTATGATTTCTTGCAGGACCAAGGGATAAAGAGACAAATCACTTGCAGGTATACTCCCCAACAAAATGGGGTGGTAGAGAGGAAGAATAGGTATATTGCTGAAATTGCTAGGAGTATGTTAATTGAAATGAATGTGCCTTTAATATATTGAGCATATGTTGTATTTACTATTGTGTACTTGATGAATGGGTGTCTCACATTAGGGGTACATGACATGAAACCTGAGGAGGCATGGAGTGGAAGGAAACCAGACCTTTCACACATTAGAAACTTTGGTTGTGTATGCTACACACATGTGCCACAAGAATTTAGAGGTAAGATGGATGCAAGGGCTGAATTTGTATGTTCATTGGTTATGCTATGGAGCAAAAAGGTTACACGTTGTCGTCGGGGTTCATGGAAAGGAGGGGAAAAGGAGTGACCATTCGTATTTTGACCAACTATCCACGAGGACCTCGGAACTCAGATGAGACAAGTCTCTATTTTTCATATTATTTTAATAGAATTTAGTGATATCATAAGTGAGTCAAGGGCACTAAAAAAAAAAAAAATATATGTATTCTCCTTATTTACAGTTTATTTTCCAAATGCCGTCGAGCACAGCACGTACCAATGCAAGAGCATTCCAACAAGCCAACTCCATTCTTTAAGGATTTTCTGGCGGGTTCGCATGATTAGGGACAGCAATCATCACATAACAACGACAGCATATAATAAACCACAATTGAACTAAACATCCAAAGGCATGCCTCAACATTAACCACAGTCAAGTTAATCTGTCAACAGAAATCTCGAATGGCCCTCCTTCGCCTTAATATCCATCAATCATAAATATGTAGGTACTTCCTTTGAGGAGCGTAACCATTGAAAGCGCAGATGCAGCCCATAGCTTGGCTAAAGAATGTTGAACAAAATCACGGCGCATTGATGTGATGAGAATAAACTATCGAACCTAGCATTGTCAGATTGAATATAGGCTGCCCTCTTCATACGAAAAATCTGATTGCTGGAGATCTTTCTTGAGAAACAGGACCTAATGCAATGACATTGAAGGAGATTTAACTACGAAAGTTTTCTTTTCTTACGTATAATCAAAGAGAGCATTGAACAATACGTGATGCCACTAAAGCTAAATCAACTGATCTGATTGATAATGGTTGCGTTTTTTCAGAGACAATTCATACCGTGCAAGCTTATTATATTGAAATTGAACCTGGAATTTGTACCGACATCATCAATTCAATACCCGTTCCTCGAGAATCAACGCAAGTGGGCGAGGCAAAATTGTTGGGCAGACCCAAAAACTGAACACTGTGAACGAAGGGCATCGATGTGTGCGTGTGCGGATCGCCTTTCCTGGATTCAGATAATGTTGAAGAAACGAGCAGCTACTTGCGGAACAGCAGAGATGGGATTTAAAGTCGGGACTCTGAACTCCTCGGTGTACCTGGCTGAACAGCCGCAGCAGATCCTACCAATCATGTCGTTCATATTCAGAGAAGACCGATCGTATGCACCATCACTGTTGAGGCAATCTGCCGCTAGAAAGTTGCCGGTTACAGTCCTCCTCCTTGCACGGAACTCCCCCTTCACGCTACCACTCACTGCAGCAGCCAAATTTTGTTGACCATGGCAAATAGAAGCAATAGGTTTGTTAAACTGCAAAGCCTTTTATAAACTCGATCACAGAATCATTCGCAGAAAGGTACTCGGGAGCTCTGCCACCTGGAATGACTAGGATATCGTAATTCTTCGATTCAACTTCTTCAAAAGTAGCAGTCAACACAAAATTATGCCCAGGCAATTCAGTGTAAGTCTGATGGCCTGTAAAGTCATGTACAGCAGTTTACAGTATTCACCACCTTTCTTGCCTGGACAAACAGCATCAACTTTCAAGCCATATGCCTGTACACAAATTGGACGTTATGCTTAACGTCCAGCGAATCATCTAGCTTCAGTATATAAACATCATCATATGTGAGCAGCATCGCTGGAGTTCTATTGAAGACGCTCTTTCTCACAAAGAGCATAATTAAACCACAACTGAATCTTTCTACTGTATGTCTGAGCGACTCCGTTGAAGGAGTTTCAAACTTTGATTGCTTCACAATTTATCTGAGCTTCATCGACAATCAGTTCTCAAGTCAGAACGCTTCAGCCACCATGTTGTAACATTTCAGGATTAGCAATGTCATTAGGTAGTCTTCAGATAAGTGGCACGCACAGTTAGAGTTTGATATATGGAGAAGCAAACATCCAATCAGAGAGTGCATACTGAATCCTTTCCCAAATGCCCTGCATCGAGGATTTCCAGGAAATAGCTCGTGAATTGGCCTCGATGGAAGCTTCATGAGAATAACGCAGATAGAAGAAAGGCATCCTTTAGCGTCCTCACATATATGTTGTGCCTTTCTTTCCCTCTCAGCCTCTAGCTTCAAATCACAGATCGTGCTGGTACGCTCTCAGAGCTAAGGAATGAAGTCCAGCTCTCGCAAATGTGAGGCTTCCAAAATGTCGAGACTTGGAAGTTTGATGATGCCCCAAGCCCCGATTCTCTGTCCTCCCAGATGTGAGCGCCCCTGTGCAGTCGGTTAATGTGTGCCTCTCTACTTCTTCCACATGCCACCCAGATCGACGATCCCCACTCTTTTCTTCTGAAATTGCTAAAAAAAACCCTCTCCACCATCATGCATGCCAAAATCCTCAATGGGAAGCCAAAAGGCTTTTTAATATTGAGTACG
>CM035412.1:3114627-3254627 GCA_020310875.1 Ceratopteris richardii
AATTCCTCGAGGACCATGGATGGTGCAGAGAGCTTTGCTCGGATGCTATCATGTGGTATGGTCTGCTTGTTATGGAACAAACATGAGATCATACATACCTATAGCCTCTCATTATGTGCCCAATGATCGACCATCAAGCTTTCTGGCCATACTATCACTGAATACATCAAGGCAGTGGTGACTAGTGTGTCGAAAAGAAACCCCTTCATGTGGGGTTCCTCGAAATGTGTGTGGCGGCACCTCCATTCTGGAATGTCCAGGGCTGCATACCCTCGAGTGAGTCTCACAATAGTTGCCTACCTCATGGTGAAAGGTCCTCGTAGACTCGTGGAAAGAAACTCCTAAGAAGACGTATGAAGTAACCACCTCGACGTGCCGTCCTGCTATGGTAAAGATGGTTGCACTCCTCATTGCACTGGATGTGTGAAAGATCATGACCTTAGTCTTGCCAAGGTCCACAACCAATCCCCTACATGAACAAAAATCATCCAAGGCTCCAGGGTGGCATTGGAGCCCCTTAAGTGATTCTGAAATCAAAATAATATCATCCGCATATAAAAGAATGTGAACTGGGGTACCTCCGAGGTCACTCCCCTCCTCATCTACTCCTACATGTAATAAGAGATCTCATATGTAAAGCCCAAAAAGTGTCGAGGAGAGTGGACATCCTTGCTCAATATGAATGGTGCTAGCAATGGGATTTGATAAACGTCTAGGGCATCGAACTTGATCAAACACCTTCTCGTAGAGAGTGTAGATGGCCCATATCATCTCTGTCGAGATCCCAAGGCTCAATAGGCACTGGAACAGCCTCTCACGTGAAACCGTATCAAAATCCTTGCGGAAATCCACAAAGCAACAATTAATCCTCTGCTTCCTTGCCTTTGCCCATCAATGAGACAACGTAGGATGAAGATATGGTCGATATTGGAAAAAGCTCATCTGAACCCGACTTGAACTAGTGCTCGGAGACCCTCTGCCTCTACATATGAGCTAAGCTCTACCTCAAGAACTGCTCCATATAACTTTGCCATTGTGTGGCCAATCATGATAGTCCTATAGGTACATGGATCCAAAGCATCACCAAATTTGTGAATAGGCATGATAGTATGTTGTGCCCACTCCTATGGGAAACCCTCCCCCATAGCCTGGTTGAAGACATGTGCAATCAATGGGGCTATAGTGGAGGCTACATAGATGAGGTGCTCTCTCTGTAAACTAGTATGGTCGGTAGCCCGTCTTTGCTACATACGACATATGGCCCTCTCCACCATCGTTGTAGTAAAGAAAGAGGAGTGTGTGGATTGAGGCTCAAGTGGTTGTAGGATGGGTGGATGTCAAGGCACATCGTATAATCTTGCTACATAATCTTGCTAGATCTGTGGGTGTTCAGTGTGTGTAGTTAGACAAGGCCCGCGGAGAGCATGCCATGTTGTTGCACTATCCATGCTCATGAATAGATGGTATAACTCGAGCTCTTGTGCCTCCTCGAATGCCCACCGCTTTCAACGGGTCAGTGCCTTCATCTGTCTAGTGGCCTCTCTCTATAATCTCTCCCAAGGCTCGTCGCGCATGTAGGTGTCTGTAAGTGCTCTGCACTCATCATCATACCAAATGTTATGGGGTCTAGTCCTAAGGGGAGGGATACTTTCCTGTGTTAGTGATGTGTGGGAAAGTGTGTAAGATGGATGAGATATGTGAGCTGAGAACTAAGAGGGGGGTGGATGGGTATAGTAGGCATAGGCCATGCTCGACTTGAGATGAGTATAGAGGAGCTTGCTCACATGTGAAGTGAATGGTGGTGTATGGGGTATATGTGATAGGTCTATGTGGGGTTCCATCCCCCGCGAGGAAAGGGAGAGGTATGTGTGATCGGCTCCGATGGGTATGGGCGAGATGGTAAGTGATGTAATGAGGTGGGTGGCCTCTGGATCCCAAGATATAGTCAATTGTGCTCCTTCCTTCCCCAACAAACCCATGTGGAATGCAAGTCAATCCTCTTGAAGTAGGCCGTTGAGCCATCCCATTATAGATGACGATATGGTACTCAGATCCAAGCCTAAGTAGATGTCGTCCATATGTTGTTATAGGAGCCTTGTCTACGGAGTGTCTCATAATAGTCTCCTCTTGAAGGTTATGTAGTGTCTGTGGATCCTCCTTGTCATATGTCTCGCACTGCTCACTGCATGTGCGAGTGTTGAAGCCTCTCATGAGGAAGACTTCACCAAGCGTGGAGTACTCCATGATCTCATCTGATAGACATGAATAAGGTGAGGTCTCCCTTGATGAAGAGTCGTGCTCAGTGGAGGTGAAGTGAGAGCTTATGGGGGCAAATAGCATATGGCTATGTAGATAAAACTATCATGTGGTAGCTCAAGGCGGATCCATATTTATCGGCACATGATCTATAATCTACTATGTAGTCCCTGTTGCGAACATTTGTTTTATGTAGGGTACAAGTTTCAAATTATGTAAATACCTTTGGGAAGTCTTCAAATACTTCAAGAAGGCTCATATTATTCATAAAATTTAGCAAAAATACCACGTGAGTTCTAGAACATGGTGAGTCAAATTAGTGAGTCACAAGGGAGCTTCAGTGGTGTCCTAGTGGAAGGTCGATGTGGCTAGTTCTCAAAGTCCATCAATACTTTGCTTATTTGAGCACTTGAGTCATGTAATACCTCCATCCAAGTGTCTACCACGAATTTAGATGTATTAGGAAGGTTTTAGATTAGTTTCTCATGCTATAAAAAGAGGAGAAAAGTCGTGATCTTGTGGGATGTCCAAGAGAGTATCTCTATGCTCCTCTAGTTTTTGTATGCAGAGCTTGCAGAGCTTGTATCTCCCTCATTATATATCCAAATTACATGTTTGATAGCTCATTTGAAAGCTCTTCTTGTCTACTTTCATAGTACCCAATTTTCATAATCATTGGATTTGTGAGCTGAGAGCAACACTCTCTGCAAGTAGTGTGTGTTCTCTGTTTTTTATCCCTGCTGAAGGTCTCCATTAAACATCCAACTTGCAGAGGTCATATCTCCTTGTGTATGTATCCAAATCATGTGTTCTTTAGCTTGTTAGAAAGCTCTCCAAGTCTATTTGTATTCTGGAAATTTTCAGATTCATTGGAGTTGTGAGTTAAGAGCAGTAGTCTCTGCAAGTGATGTATGTCCTCAGGTTCATCTCTGTTTCAAGGTCTCCATTGAAGCTGCATATTGCAGAGGTCATAGCTCATTGAGTATTTATCCAAATTGAGTGTTCTTTGGCTCATTGGAAAGCTCTTGGTCTCTAGTATATGTGTTTAAAACAGTTTTAAAAACTTTTGAGTGAGTAGAGAGTAGTAAGCTCTGCACGCATGACTGGTTTTCTATGATGAAGTTTGTGAGAAGGTCAACTTGTTCCTAGGGGGTTCCACCTACTTCCTACTATACTTTGGAGGTCAATAAACTCCAACATTGGTATCAGAGCAAGTACTTGGAGACTTGGAGAAGGTTATCATACCTTGACGAAGAATTTGAAGCTATCAAAGAAGCAGTTCATCATCAACACTACACAAAGGTAGAAGAAGATTGCAAGGAGGCATCTGAAGCAACATCCAAGCAAAGAAAGGTGCACATACCTCATTTACAAGGTAAATATTATATTTCTTCTCATCACACACATTGGAAAGGAGGCTTAAAGGAGGAAGCTTAGCATTTGTATTATGGGAGACCAACATGCACAAATAGAGAAGCTTGATAAGACAAATTATCAGGCATGGAAGTTTAGAATCACAGCATACTTGCAAGGTAGAGGATTGTATGGTTTGATTGACGGCACAGATATCAAACCCACATTACCAGAGGACCCAAATCAGCAACAATTGAGGGAGTTTAGACTTTGGAATGAGAGAGACAAAAGGGTTATATTCATTTTATCACAAAATATTCAAGATTCAATGGTAGGACACATACAAGATCTAGACACAAGTAGAGATGTTTGGCTTGCATTGGAAAGGTTGTATGCTACAGGTACAAGAGCAAGGAAGATTCAACTCAAAAATGAGTTGAATAACATAAAGAAAGATACAAGGACATCGGTCAATGATTACATATTGAAAGTTAAAGAGATTGCAGATCAACTAGGATCAATTCAAGCTCATGTGGAGGACGACGACTTGGTTGCACATACTCTCAACGGACTCAAAGATGATGAGAGATGGAAACCCTTCATTACTTCAGTTTATGTCAGAGGAGAATTACCAGATCTTGATCAACTTATTGCCCTCATGGTCACGGAGGAGATGAATCTAAATGGTTCTACTTCAAATCAAAAAGGATCTCAAGGACAAGCTCTTTATGTAGGATCATCAAGATGTGGAAACAGAGGTGGAAGAGGTTCAAATAGAGGTCGAGGAAGAAGGATCGATGATCAAAGGACTTCAAGTGGCTTCTTCAACACAAGAGGAAGAGGAAGATCAAGCGCTAGAGGTACGAGAGGCTACTACAACTACAACCAAAGACAAAGGAGTGAAGATAATAAGAACAATTGCTATATATGTGGAAGGTATGGACACTATGCCAAAGATTGTTATCAAAATGAAAATAATCAAGGTGGTAATCAAAGAGGAGGCTATTCAAGAAGAGGTAAACAACAAGGAAATTATGCAGTTGAAGGTAAAAGTGATGATTATGATTCTCTTCTTATGATGAATGTAGAAACTAAGATGAATTCCAATAGTGATGTATGGTATGTAGATAGTGGTTGTTCTAATCACATGTCTCATGATGCTTCATGGTTTTCTAATATGCATAATCCGTCATGTAAAGGTCATGTTGAAACAGGAGATGATACAACACATAAGATTATGCAGGTTGGAGATGTTGTTATGCAGGATAAGAGCAAGAAAAATTGCTTGAAGGATGTACTTTATGTGCCAACGATCACTAAGAATTTGATGTCGGTTGGTCAAATGGTAGAAAAAGGTCTACAAGTGAGATTTAATCATGCAGGTTGCTTCATTGAGGATCCAAAGCAAAGGAGGTTAATTGCTAGAGGTCAAAAACAAGGTAGATTGTTTACATTCAAGGTAAACCCAAATCATACAAACTATTTCTCTTATGGTATGCATCGAATAGCAGAACTTGATCTATGGCACAAAAGGATTGGACACATGAATGTACACAGGTTAAAGGAGCTATCAAAGAAGAGGATTGTTGAAGGATTACCTGATCTTACTAAGCAACATATGGTGCATCTTTGTGAAGCATGTCAAATGGGTAAGCAGAGTAGACAACCTTTCAAGCATTCAAGTTATGTAAGTGATGGTTTGCTAGATCTCATACACACAGATGTGTGGGGACCTACTAAAGAGGCATCCTTGATTGGTAATAAGTACTATGTATCATTCATTGATGATCATAGTAGAATGACATTTGTGTATTTCATTAAACATAAGAGTGAGGTCTTTGATTGTTTCAAGAAGTTCAAATCATATGTCGAAAAGCAAACAGGAAGGTATATTAAGAAGCTAAGGTCTGATGGAGGGGGAGAGTATTTCTCTCAAGCTTTTACTGATTTTTTGTATGATGAAGGTATCAAAAGAGAAGTTACATGCAGGTATACTCCACAACAAAATGGAGTCGCAGAAAGAAGAAACAGAATCATAGCAGAAGCATCTAGAAGTATGCTTAATGATATGTGTTTGCCTAATTATTTTTGGGCTGAAGCTGTTAGCACAAGTGTTTACATTATGAATAGAGTTCCGACTGCTGGAGTTCATCATTTGACACCATATGAGGTATGGCATGGAAGGAAACCAAGTGTAAGTCATTTGAAAGTATTTGGTTGTGTATGTTATGTACATGTACCTAGTGAGGTGAGATCTAAACTTGATGCAAAATCAGAAAAATGTATATTTATTGGTTATGCAGATACTCAAAGAGGATATAGATGCTATAATCCTCATACCAATAAGGTTGTTGTGTCAAGAGATGTAAACTTTGATGAATCACTTTCATGGTATGCAGATAAGAATTGTTTGCAGGACATGGATGAAAATGAAGAAGGTGTGGTTGAAGGAGATGAATGCATAGTTCAGCCATCAGGAAGTTTAAATGATGAAAGGAGTGGTCTAGATGAAGAAAGAGGATCACCTTTCAATGGAAGATTAAGGCAAGAGTCACCTCCAAGTGTTAAAAGTAAAGGTAAACTCAAACTTGTTGAAGTTAATGATGAAGGAGAGGAAATTAGTGATGTATGTGAGTATGGAGAATCATCAAAGGTTCCTAATAAGAAAGGAAGAGCATCTACATTGGAGGTAAGAAGAACTTCAAGAGTAAGTAAGCAACCTCAAAGGTATACTTATGAATCTTTCATGAATACTCATTATGCTTTTATGACAAAAGTTGAGCAGGAAAATGAACCCACATGTTATGATGAGGCCAAAGGAGATGAAAAGTGGGAGAAAGCAATGAGAGAAGAAATGGAAGCACTACAGGATAACAAGACTTGGTATTTAGTTCCAAGTACACCAAAGCAAAAGGTAATTGGTTGCAAGTGGGTTTTTAAGATTAAAAGAAATAGTGATGGTAGTGTGTCTAGATATAAGGCTAGACTTGTAGCAAAAGGATATAATCAAACTCAAGGTGTGGACTATGAGGAAACATTTAGTCCAGTAGCAAATATGGCAACAGTAAGAACTTTGTTGGCTTTAGCTGCAAGTAAAAGGTGGAATATATATCAACTTGATATAAAAAATGCCTTTCTTAATGGTGAGTTAAATGAAGAAGTGTATATGTCACAGGCAGATGGTTATGTGGATGCAAAATGTCCTAATCATGTATGCAGGTTAAAAAAGGCATTGTATGGTCTTAAGCAGGCACCAAGGGCATGGAATGCAAGGTTGGTAAAGTATCTTATGCTGCAAGGATACACAGCGAGTCATGCTGATCCTTCACTTTATGTAAAACATGTAGATGGCATGTGTGTCTATGTATGCATTTATGTGGATGACTTGTTGATTACAGGGAATGATGCAAAAGCAATTGATGAGATAAAAGGTAATTTGGGAAAGGAATTTAAAATTTCAGATCTTGGTTTGCTCAAATACTTTCTTGGGATTGAAATTGTGTATAGCGATGAAGGTATGTGGTTGATACAAAGAAAGTATATATGTGATATGCTGAAAAGGTTTGGTATGCAGGAATGTAAATTTGTTTCTACTCCAATGGAATGTAATGTAAAGCTGAGTGCAAAGGAAGGTGATGAGTTGCATGATATGAATGTATATAGATCCATGGTAGGATCTTTGATTTATGCAACAAAAACTAGACCTGATATATGTTATGCAGTGGGAGTATTGTCACAGTTTATGCATGAACCTAGAGTACCTCATATGCATGCAGCGAAAAGAGTGCTTAGGTATTTGAAAGGTACCATGAACGAAGGATTATTTTATAGTCATGATGTTGATCTAACTCTTAAAGTCTTTAGTGATGCAGATTGGGCTGGAAGCAAAGATGACAGAAGATCCACAAGTGGATATGTGGTAATAGCAGGAAACAAGACATTAACATGGAGTTCAAAGAAACAGCCTACAGTTGCTTTATCTTCTACAGAGGCTGAGTATAGAGGTTTAGCATTGGCTACTACTGAGGTTATGTGGTTTAAAAAGTTGTTTCATGACTTGAATGTGCAGGTTGATGTACCACTGATATATGGGGATAACTTGAGCAGCATTCATATGACCTCAAATCCTATTTTTCATGCTAGAACAAAGCATATAGAGGTTCACTATCATTATGTTCGAGAGAAGGCCATGAACAATGAAGTGCAGGTTTCTTTTGTTGGAACAAAGGATCAAGTTGCAGATATCTTCACCAAATCCTTGGATGGACCAAAGCTTCAAAGATTCAACTATATTCTTGGCATGAAGGAAATACCCTTTGAAACTTGAGGGGGAGAATGTTGCGAACATTTGTTTTATGTAGGGTACAAGTTTCAAATTATGTAAATACCTTTGGGAAGTCTTCAAATACTTCAAGAAGGCTCATATTATTCATAAAATTTAGCAAAAATACCACGTGAGTTCTAGAACATGGTGAGTCAAATTAGTGAGTCACAAGGGAGCTTCAGTGGTGTCCTAGTGGAAGGTCGATGTGGCTAGTTCTCAAAGTCCATCAATACTTTGCTTATTTGAGCACTTGAGTCATGTAATACCTCCATCCAAGTGTCTACCACGAATTTAGATGTATTAGGAAGGTTTTAGATTAGTTTCTCATGCTATAAAAAGAGGAGAAAAGTCGTGATCTTGTGGGATGTCCAAGAGAGTATCTCTATGCTACTCTAGTTTTTGTATGCAGAGCTTGCAGAGCTTGTATCTCCCTCATTATATATCCAAATTACATGTTTGATAGCTCATTTGAAAGCTCTTCTTGTCTACTTTCATAGTACCCAATTTTCATAATCATTGGATTTGTGAGCTGAGAGCAACACTCTCTGCAAGTAGTGTGTGTTCTCTGTTTTTTATCCCTGCTGAAGGTCTCCATTAAACATCCAACTTGCAGAGGTCATATCTCCTTGTGTATGTATCCAAATCATGTGTTCTTTGGCTTGTTAGAAAGCTCTCCAAGTCTATTTGTATTCTGGAAATTTTCAGATTCATTGGAGTTGTGAGTTAAGAGCAGTAGTCTCTGCAAGTGATGTATGTCCTCAGGTTCATCTCTGTTTCAAGGTCTCCATTAAAGCTGCATATTGCAGAGGTCATAGCTCATTGAGTATTTATCCAAATTGAGTGTTCTTTGGCTCATTGGAAAGCTCTTGGTCTCTAGTATATGTGTTTAAAACAGTTTTAAAAACTTTTGAGTGAGTAGAGAGTAGTAAGCTCTGCAAGCATGACTGGTTTTCTATGATGAAGTTTGTGAGAAGGTCAACTTGTTCCTAGGGGGTTCCACCTACTTCCTACTATACTTTGGAGGTCAATAAACTCCAACAGTCCCTGTGGGTCGCGGGCCATGATCTATAATCTACTGTGTAGTTCGTGTCGAAAAAGTATAGTCACCCCTCTTGATCCGCGGGATGTGTGCCAAATGGATCTCTTCTCGTGTCCCACAAGCCGGGAGTCCCAATGCGATGACCTTGCCATATATGATGACTCGACCATCTCTGTAGGATGCTCGTTCCCCCTCTTTGTGGGCTTGGTGCACCTTAGGCATACATGCACGCCTATGTGCGACTTGCATTTTGGTAAGGTAATCATTGCGAAGGAAAGTAGATCATGCTCGCCATCGAGGAAGTGGAGGATGAGGGCACGTGTTTTAGTGGCATCTTTGCTGGCTCTCCAAACTTTAGTCAAAGGAGATGATTCCCCCTCATATCCGAGTTTGGCGCATAACATCCTTCCATCTTTCTCCAAAGTGGATCCTTCCCTCTTTCCCATTCCTGTGACTTGTACATTGAGGCATCGAGTTTCCTCATCCTCTCTTCCTCGATAGTGTTGTGCAGGAGGAGAGTCTCTTCTTTATGTGCTTCTTCACGGGCCTCTTTCTTGCTGTTTTTTTTTACTACTTCCACCCAACCCTCTTTGGTGGCTTCGAATTTGTCTTCCATGTGTTGCATATGACATATGGCCCTTTCTCTCGCACTATCCATGCTCGAATGATGAATAGATGGTATAATTAGAGCTCTTGTGCCTCCTCGAATGCCCGTTGCTTTCGACAGGTGAGTGCATTCATCTGTCTACTAGCCTCACTCTAATCTCTCCCAAGGCTCGTCATGCATGGTGTCTATAAAGTGCTCTGCACTCATCATCATACCAATTGTTATGGGGTCTAATCCTAGGGGGAGGGATACGTCCTGTGTCAGTGGTGTGTGGGAAGGAGCTGATAGCTAAGGTGTGTAAAATGGATGAGATATATGAGGTGAGAACTGGGAGGGGGTGGGACGGGTTTTGTTTTTTTTTCTTTTTTTTTGGGGAGAGAGAGAGAGAAAAAAAAAACGTGAATAGTATTATTGAAATGTGTTTTAAGTGTCATATTCACATAATAAGAGAGGCTTACAATCACTATAGATTTACAGCGTTATAATGTTAGCTTCAACAATATCAGGGATGGTTGTTTTGCGAGGCAGGCAAACAGCCAGTAGAATTACAAACCCAGATAAAAGTGCAAAGAACACCATTTCATCGAGCTCGCCGATCGACGAACAAATAATTCTTTTACTGCGAACTTCGTGCGATGAGCAAATAATTGTTTTACTGCTAACTTCTTGCATAAGTTCCTGAGCAGGAGTTTCGTCTTACTGGAATCCTAGAAACGGATTCAGCCTGCGTGCATGTTCAGGAATAAGCTTTTCAACCATTTCAAGTGTGGCACCTTTCAACTCTGCATAAGCCATCATCGGATTCGTCAGATACCGCAAAAATATGACTCATGCAAAACTCAAAAACTCATACGAAGATTTCTAATGCCACATTACTAGCGAAAAGGTATTCTAATAATTACTTTCCAAAAGATTGCGCGATGAAAAAGCTGACAATTGAACAATGAATAATGTGAATATATCTATTGCAATGATAATAAACACGATGAAGATGATAATAAAAGGTTTTATAGTTACTCCATTTATATGGAGTTTTCCTCAACAATCTTTCCTTGCGTAATCCCTTCGACATGCTTGAAGCCATTTATCTAATAGCGTATGGCAATGATAATGTAAAACGACACCCACGTTGATATTCAAAATAGATGATGTATAACTCTCCCTTTTCAAAGTTGTTCTTTAAACTTCACATACGTAGCAGGCTAACAGCAATTCCAGAACTGGTTCCACTTGTTACAGGCTAATTCCGCAAGTTTCAAGCAGCTTGTTTTATGCCTTCACGAGGACACAATTCTATCATGTTAAATGCTGATGTTATTGTGTTGATTTCTGTTTCTTCAGAGGGTATGCGGTTGCAGGGTTATATGGACAATGATTGGAGTGAATTTCCCACACCTGGGGCATTTGATTGTCTGACTAGACTAGAATGATCCAGATACTCATGCCTACAGAGGACCTCACTATACCAATGGAGACTTCCTCCAAGTTTCAGGCCTTTTTGGCCCATCATGTCAAGTCATTTTGGCCCATCAATGTACTTCTTCCTTTTCAACCTAAAACTTCCAATAGCAAACTCAGAGATGAAGAGGTGAGAAATCTTGAATGCAATGGAAAGTACAACCATATTCTAAAACATGCTAAAATTTTTCAAATATATGTCCATTGCCTTATCAAGCACACAGCACAAAGGATATCGAGATCTTTAAATGAAAGAGGGCCCTAAGAGCTTTCAAGTTGATACCCTCTATGCATGCAATCGCCACAACAAAGGGCAAAAGCCAAGGAGACAGAAACAGAGGCTTCTCCTGTGGGTGTGCATGGGGTTGTGTGTGTGTGTGTGTGTGTGTGTGTGTGTGTGTGTGTGTGTGTGTGTGTGTGTGTGTGTGTGTGTGTGTGTGTGTGTGTGTGTGTGTGTGTGTGTGTGTGAGCTCAGTTGCAGCGGTTCGCGAACCAGAATTTTTTTAAGGTTCGAGATATAGAACGTTATGAAACGTTATCTTATAATCAAATTAATTAATTAATTAATTAACTTACTATATCTATACACATACATACATATATAGAGTGTTGAATGTTTATTTTCACATCAAGCATAAAGCATATACCAACATATAAAACATATATCAAATGTGTGGCACAATGTATGTATGTATGTATGTATGTATGTATGTATGTATGTATGTAGGCATGCATCTCTCTCTCATAGCAGATTTGCTGACTATGTAGAGAGGAAGTGGAGAGTGAGGAGCATTTCGTATGTCGATGCAGAGCCTACACTCAGATTAAAGACAGATATGAGACTCTGTGTAGAGGCGGTTCACCCCACGAGAAATTATGGACTCCCCAGATCAGAGACAGACAGACAGGACGTTTCTGATAGAGATACAAAACCATAGGGATGCACTTTTCCTACTGAAACAACACCTACACGGATGGAGAGGAGACCGCCACAGCTCACTGATTTTTTCCAGAGGACCACAGCAGCCCCCCCCCCCCCCCCCCCCCCCCAAAAAAAAACCAACTCCCAACGAGGAGTGACGCTACATCAGGCTGAGGTGAGCCGTGCTAGACGATGACCACGAGTCACAAGGTTCAAAGGAGTAAGGCTACACCATCGCCAAATAGAGGAGATTCGAGCCTGATATTGTCACTCCATCATGGAGCCTGTAGCCGAGATGAGGGCAGATCCTATAGCTTTCATATGGGCAACACTAGCATCAGCCCAACCTATGTACCACATCCTCCACCCCCTCATTGCCATTGGATGGGCTAGTAGATAGATGCATTCTCAAGTCTCTACTACCCTCAATATATAGACATGCATATACCCCCTCAGATATGGCTCCATCACCCCACCATCACCCCTAGTATTTCACCACTCACTGTCGGGCTTCTTCACAAGCTCTCTATAGCCATACTGGCTCTGGCACCATGTCAGAAGAAAAGAGATAAGGAAGAGAGCTCTCACAAACTCACGCTCAACATTGCACTCCCTAGATGGGCCTCAACAAGGGCCCATCACTAGAGTGCTCACCGGGGACCTTCCAAGATCCTCAGTAAACAAGCTTCTCTAAGCATTCAATACCCCCAAGAGCCAAAGAAGGAGAAATGCCCACCATAGCAAGAGAGTGCCCACCTAGCACAAGAGGAGAAAAGGCTTCGGACCTGGCACAAAGAAGGGAGTGTCCACCTAGAACCAACAAGGGGAAAGGTTGCCCACGTGACAGGGAGAAAGAGAGGGAGAAGCTTAATCAAAGAGTGCCCACCTGTCATGCAGAGGGAGAAAGAAACGAAGGATTATGATCGCCATGCAAGAAAAGAGAGGAGGGAGACAAAGGTGCCAAATGTCAAGAGAATTTTCCCTATCCTCCATGACTAATTTGTATCTAAACTCATCTGCACCACTCCACTGTATCTACTCCACCAAGCACGCCAATGTGAGTGTTGTTGATATATTTAGGTAGTGATGTGTGTGAACACACTAGGACTATCGGGGCACTTTTTTCCCTCTTTAGGAGGTTTCTTCCCCCGGCTTGTATATACGCCTATTGCCCTAACGGGTACTTATCTTTGTGCATTCTAGTGGTAGTACATTCGGTATTCTGTATTGTGCTCCAAGATGCTTCTTCTTCCTTGTGCTGTTCACGTGCTTCCGCAGACCTCAAACTCTAATAATTGGTATCAAAGCAAGTCACCGCTTCATCTAGGGCGTCGTTAACACCTCTTCAGTCACAGTCTAAGAATCGCATGAAATTTGGTTAGCATACTCAGAGCATACCCAACGCTTGTGCAAGCTATTTTGTCTTTTTGTGCCAAAGATATATACAGGTTTTGGTTCGCCAATATAAGCGTGTCGAAGTCTGCTACAGATTCTGACAAGGTAGTTCTGTCCAACTTTTTGAGATAGAGTCAATTTTTTGCATCAGGGTATTTTAGTCAATGGCCATGGCTAGAGGCAGTGATGTATTCCGTATGTTGGTTGTTGAGGATAAGTTGGATTGTGTGAATTACGCATTATGGGTTTATATGATGCATCATGTATTGGTCGCAAAGGGACTCTAGAATATTGTGCAGGGTGTTGAAAAATATCCTATTACACCTACAAATACAAGTACTGAAGCTAATGCATATGGCATCGAAGATGGTGATATTCTATAGATTCCTGTTCATGCTTCGGTTTTTGTTGCACCTACTGCAAAGCAAATTCGTTGGGATTGCATAAATGCTGAGGCCCATGCATTGATAGCCTTGTCTATCAAAAACATTCCATTATTCCTCACATTGGCTCTTGCAGAAGAGCTAAGGATGCTTAGGATACACTTACCACTTTATGTCAAGCAAGGAATGAGGCTCGTGTTGCTTACCTCCGAAAACAGTTGGAGAATGAGCACATGAATGAAGGTGATTCCATGGATAGTTTTTTTACAAAGATCACGGATTTGAAAGAATAGTTGATTTCTGCCGATGAAGTCTTTCCTAATAGTTCACTTGTGCAAACTGTTTTGAATGGTCTTCCCGATTCATATCAAAGTTTTGCTTCTACTCTTCGTTTGATGATGAAAGGCAATCCAAATGCCTTAACATTTTAGGAGTTAGTCTATGTTCTATTGTAGGAAGATCAGTCTAAGCAAAACAGGCCCATTATGCATGTTGCAGATCAAGCTTTCTTTACTAGTCAAAAGGGCAAAGGTAAATGGAGCTCTTCTACTAGTAAGCAAAAATCTGATAATTCTACACAATCAAAGAAAGATGAGAGAGATAACAAGAAAACAGAAAAGCAGAAATTGTTTTGCAAGTACTATAAAGCAAATGATCATGTCATAAAGAATTGTCCAAAACTGGCTGCAAAAGAGACTGGAATGGTTGTTGCAGAGGCCTCTACACCAAAAACAGAGTCTGCTAATGTAGTGCAGAATGAAGAATGGGCGTTTACTATTGTTTGCAGTTTTGAACAATCTTCTCATGAAGAGTGTATGTCTGCAGTAGACTCAGACATTTGGTACTTTGATAGTGGGGCAATCAAACATATTACCTCGCTGCACAGTTTCTTCACTTCACTCGAGCCTGCTCCTACAAGGAATACTGTCACATGCGCCAACTCCTCTTATCTTGTCATTGGAGTTCGTAAGATTATTTTGACTACTCTTAATGGTAGTTCTTTTACATTGTCGGATGCTTTATTTATGCTAGGGATCAAGAAGAATTTGTTTTCAGTTTCAGCTTTAGCCAAGATTGGCTTGGTTATAAAATTTGTTGATGACAGATGTACAGTTCATGGTCTATCAAATGGCAACGTGATTATTGCTTCTGGCATTTTATGTCGTGGGCTGCATAAGCTTATAGACTATGAAAAATCTGTGAATGATTTGGCATATGCAGTGCATGATTTTTAGCAAGGTGGTTAGCTTTGTAAGGTTCGTAAGGCTCGGTACGGGTAAGGTACGTGAACCGAATCTTACTCCCGAGGTAAGGTTCGTAAGGTACGTTAGGGTTTTTTCATACATACATACATACATACATACATACATACATACATACATACATACATACATACATACATACATACATACATACATACATACATACATACATACATACATACATACATACATACATACATACTAATAACTATATATGTAGTATGTATGTACTATGTACATTGATGATTGTATTATTATATAGGTATTTACATTGGTTGTAACATGCTATGTATCAAATTTCAATTTTAAAATGCAAATTAGAGTTTAGACTTAACGTATTAATTCATAGCACATAAGTATGTCTACAATGATTGTCAATGAACATTGAAATTATGAATTGATTCTTGAATGAAACATACACAATGAACTTGAAAATGAAAAGTACTCAAACTTAAAGTAGAAAGTACTAAGTAGCAATGAGCATCTTCCATTTGGAGAGTCAACACTTCCATAATCCATTACCAAAAAACAAGTCATGAATCTCAAATCATCGTCCATGTGTGACCCACTAACCACAATACATCAAGTAGACTACATCATCCATGTCCTGACGACAAAATACAATATCAAGTGGACTATGACAAGAAGATACAATGATCAAAATAATGATGAATCTAATCGTCTAAGCCCTCTCATGATAAAGATTATGAAGGAACGTCTTCAAAAGAAATAATGTTTCCTTCATCGTCAAACTCAAGCTCTGTGATAGTCACTATCGGAAGTGTGTGAGCCTCTGACTCTTCAATATCATTGTCGTCGATCACTCCAACTCTATGTCGTGTACGTAGCTTACGCCTCCGTGCTACTACTGAACTAGTAGATGGAACATCAGAGATATCTCACTCCACCATGGCACGTGAACGAGCTCGTATCACTCTCCTATCCACGCTCTCAAGCTCATCATGTAACATGTGGTAGATTTCCTCTTGCTCATCATGAATGCGAGCTGCGACATGCGTGTCTTCCTCTACTCTGTAATAATGTAGGGGAAACCTATAATGGAAACAAATTATAGCATTACACCAAGGTCCAATTGGCATTGTGCAATGACCGTTAAGAAAACATATGTTGAATGTTCAATGTTCATACTTGTTTGGGACCTTCCAACTTCTTTAGGTCTTGTACAAGACGTAAATTGACCTTGCAAAAGACCACACGTTCCAATTGTGATACACTCAACTTGTGTGCACAAGTGAGAACGAACGTCGATTCCGCTCACAAGCAGAAGCAGAAGCGTCCTAAACCAGTTAACAAATCGATGAGAAAAAATGAGATGAAAATTTTGCTATAATCCAATACAAAATAGACAATTTCATTGAATATTAAATAAACCACTATACCTGTGAAAGGACTCGAAGGGTGACCAGTGCAATAGTTGGGTGACCATACCCATAATGTTGCCACCATTGTAAGGGTCACATGGTCATCTCCGCACGAAGCTAGGTACTACGGCCATAAGCAATCCTGACATTGCTCATGTACCCCGTGAACTTGTTGTCAAATGCTGTATGCTACTCCGTGAAAATATGTGCCATATATTTGATCCTTCATAAGCCGAAGGGAACCCTTTGACCAAGAGTGGATCCCTCTTGGTATAGTATACATAAGACTATATAAATGTATTTCAAAATAGGCAATATAGTCTCGATCTCTGTCCAAAAGTCCTTGTCTAGAACTTTGTGTTGCACATATCATGCAATATCGATGTTCTACGTGGACATGGTCAACCAACAACGATCAATAACTATCATACGCAAAGAGCCCATAACCATGTGGAGTCTGTGGAACACGATATATGCAAAATGTGTGTCTGCAGGTCGAATCATATCATGTGCACTGTACGATCGAAAAGTAGCTAGGGCTTGATGGTTCTTCCTAGTGAATGTGACGATATGTTTTGCATCTTCTAATAAAGATGCAAGCCATGGCAATTTTGCAAGATCTTCAAAGAGAAGATCTATGCAATGTGCGGCACATGGGATCCACACAATACTAGGGAATTCTCTCTCAACTAATTCCCCTATTCTCTTGCAATTGGAAGCATTGTGCGTTATAACTTGTACAACATTCTCTGCACCAATCTCAAGAATAGCGGTTTTTATGCGTTGAAAGATAAACTCCCCAGTGATGCGCACCTCCGCATGACTCGCATCAATAGCTAGTAAGAAATAAGTTCCTAGATAACTAGAGACCAAAATGTTAATGATATGGAGTCTTCTATTATCACTCCATCCAACTGAGATGATGGAGCAACCATAAGTCTTCCATCCCACTCTAATAGGCTCTAGTTGCAACTCTATGCACTCCTTTTCTTCATCTAACATAGGTCCACGGAGTCTATTATACTCCACTCCATGCCAATCATCAGATGGACCAACTTGAGCAATGACTCTAACCATTCTCCTCCACGCGCTAGTCCTCACTACATTAAATGAGAGGTTGCATTGAAGAATGCAACGTTCTATTTCAATCTCAGCCACTTTCATACGTTGCTTCTGCAATGCGAAGGACATCAAAGAAGAGCCCATTGTGGCTTGCCTTGCTCTCAGAGAAGGAGGAGGAACAGAAGAATTCTTGGAAATTTAGTAGGCCCATAACTAAAATCAGAGGCCCATAGTTCCATAGATCCAAGATCTACAACATAGAATCCCATAATCTTCCAATGTTGACAAAACATGAACATGCTACACTTAATCATACAAATGATGAGACAAAGATAGAGAGAGGTTAGACAACATGTGTAAAGTGTTACGTAAGCCACTGCTTACTCACACTATCATATATACCAATGTCAAATTACAATGTGGAGCAAAACTCTCAACCACTCTATGTGAACAGAAATAGATGGAAGAGTGTATGTATAGAATTTACAAGAATATTCAGATGTAGGGACAAAAATCTGAATATGTATGAGATGTGTGACCTGATAGGTTGTAGAAGAGTGAATATGAGTGACAGAAAGAGGATGGATCAGTATGAAACTGCTATTCAGCAAACCTTAATCTGATTTTAGGCTATGAAAGACCCTAAATCAGATGTGTGTATGAAAGATCACATACTTACAGAATTAGCATAGAATGCTAAAATGTTGCTGGCAGAAATCCTCATACTCATGTGAACACACCTTCTCTAACACCTCATCCGAATGCATATAGCATGCATGTACTGATTCTCCTTTAGATATGCCGAATAGGACTCCTCCTGATATGGATGCCACTGCCTCCATAAACTCCAAGTAGTACCTGTGTGCATAAAGAGAATATGTACCTGAGTTTTTAACATAAGATGCAAATCTTATGTTAACCTCCATCCAATGTCTTTGAAGTACACCGAAATCTCCGTGTAGAAGACAATCTTTAAATACATTATGTAGATGGTTGATCCACACCACCAAGCTGCTCATCGGTAAGTCTTCTCCATAAGCAAGAGTATGAGCACACTCTACTCAAAGAAGAACCCCATAGCTGCTCCTCAACATGCTCCTAGAGTGCACCATGGCTGCCCCATGTGTGCTAGAGCATTATCTCTAATGAGGGATCAAAAAGTGGCGTTGCCAATTGGTATGTGATGACTCAAAAGTGACCCAAGGACTCTCTTTTATAGGCCTCAAGGACTTCTAGCAATAAAGCCTCTTTTTCTAACAAAGTTTGGCGATGGATTTAAAATAAAGCTAATCGTTAAATTTAAAAGACTCAACGCAAGTTATTAAAATAGCTTTTGCTTTATTTTTAAATCATCCATTGAAAGTGCTACTTGTCTTGCTTTTCACACTTCTGACCACCTGATGAATGATCTGAAAACATTTTTATGATCCTCATGCCGAGAGCTATCATATGAGGTCAAAACCCTAAATTAGCAGAAAATTAGGGTTAGCGTTTTCTCCAAAATCTGATCTCTGATGACTGAATATCATATACCATTGTAAAGCTCTCTTCAAGCTCTACAAAATAGGCTCATAAAAATTTTACCCATTTTTGTGCCAAAAATGACTAAGTACCAAAATTAGGGTTCTGCCCTACATGGATTTTGGACTGATGTGAAATTGTTTTCCAACAATCCTCCCCTGCAATGTCATATAGGTACAAACTGAACTGGATAAGAAACTTCATTCATCTGCTTCAAACTTTTACTCCCGAATTGACCTTCAAACCTTTTCTTCAAAAGTCTTCTTCAAAAATGAATTTGAATTTCTCCAAACTTCAAAACAACTGAATTTGCTGAATATGAACCATAATACCTGAGAAAATATGCAAACTAGATATCCCAAGTGTATACATCAAGCAATCACTGCTTGTCAACATATGTAGCATGAACTGACTCTGAATCTTCTATCTCCTGAAATAAGTCTTCTTAAACCTTTAAAAGTACACTAGGATCCACATATTTGCATTTACTTTTAGAAAGGTTTCTCAATGTACTTCTACTGTGTCATGTAAATACACTAAACAAAATCAGAAAGTGAATCCATCCTGGGACTTGTGACTGACAACTCACAATTTAGTGTATTATGAACACTAGCTGGTTCATCTCTGACTCTCAACTCAACTCAACCCGGCCCCGGCCCCGGCCCCGACCCCGACCCTGACCCCGACCCCGACCCCGACCCCGACCCCGACCCAACCCAACCCAACCCAACCCAACCCAACCCATGAGTCTCACCAAAACTTCATATCTATGATGTCATCTTGTCTTCATCCTTGTTCTATCTATAAGTCTTTCATACCTCTTTCCTTCAGAGTCTTGTATAAATATATATATGTGCACCTTTGAAACATACCTCTCTGAAATATCAAATTTCTTTTTAATAGAATTATGAAACTTTCTCCTGAACACGAACACCTAATAGGATCTTTCTCTAGACATTCTCCTTCTTCTTCTTCTTTCTTCTTTTCTCAAAGCTGGAACATAAAGAGAAACTGACAAAGGAAATATAGGAATACCTGATATAGGAATACCTGTAGGTATGACTCTGCATTCTTTCACATATGGCTGAAAATAAGTCTTCATGTTTCATCATCCCTCTGGATGATTTAACACTAGTATCCATAATTCTTCAAATTATATCAGACTTTATGAAATCTGGAACGTCTTCCTTCTTTCAATAAATCTAATCTTCAGTGATCAATACCTGTATCTGAAACAAAATTTTAGGATCCACAATCTTCTGTAACATAACAAGTATCTTCTTCTTTTTCTCTGCAACACAAATCTGATAGAATCTGAATCTTTGACTTACTTCTTCCAATGCTAAGAATTTTTCAAAGAAAGGATAGACAACTAACTTATAAATACTCAAGATCTTCAAGATCTATCTAGATCTTACAAGATCACTCCAACAAAAATACCTGTGTCAATCCGCTTTCATCAAACCTTCATGACTGAATGTTTGATTTGCTACCTAAATGTCTTTAAGTGTCCATGCTTCTCACATAAAGTTGTAAAACTTTTCTTCAACTAAATCCTTCTCAAGAATCTGCAAATTCTACGGAAACATCAGTGGACAAATTCTCACCTTGAGAATTCCAAAAGCTACAAGTTGATACGTAATCTTTTCATATTCTACCCGGGTGAAATGTGATAGTATCTGCTTGACTTTCTTTGGCTAACTCCACTTCTCAATCAAGTGATAGGATCTAATGAAACACCTTTTTGAATACAAGCATGTATCCAAAAATCTAGATAATCATAGAAGGTAGATTCTTCAACTGACTGAGTCATCAAAAAATCTGAATTTTCTGAATTTTCTGAATTTTTTCAGAATATTGAAATTTCTGAATTTTCTGAAAATACTGATTTTTCTGAATTTTTATCCTGAAAAACTCTGAATTTTCTGAATATACTCAATAAACAGAATATGAGGTACCTTTTCCAAACAAAAACCTCACTCCAAGTCTCCAACATCTGCTACAAATACTCTTCTACCTCAAGAGTTAGGTCAAGAAGAAAAATACTTCTCTGCAACTTGTCACATACCAAGTAGCTCTGAGTTGACACTCCAAGAATTTTTTGGGGGAACGTATAAGCTGCCTGCTCAAAATCTTCAACTTATACATAACTCATATGAGTCAAAACATATAAGCTTCCTTTCTTTCTCTCAATGCAATTCTTAGTCAAAACCTACTAAAACATGACCAAGTATCATACAAAACAAGAAACTGTTTCTTCTTTAGACTATCTTCACACAAGATGTTCTCGTAGACTTGTCTTTGGGTGTAGAAGATAAAAGTAGGAAAGTATATGGAAAATATATGAGAAAAGGAAGTCTTACTTTCCCTTTGGAAATGTTGGACTTTCTTCTTTTGCATCTTTCTTCCACATGATAATGTCCACATCTTCAAACTTCTCTTCCATACCTTTTGTTCTCTTCATCTTGAAGTAGCAAGCACTCTTAACTTCTTCAAATGAATTTTTCTCTTCCTCTAGTGCTAAGAGTAAGAGATAAAACAAACATGGTATATAAATGGAAGTGAATATAGAATCATGTTTACCATCTCCTCATAACTCTAAATCAAAACTCTGCTTCAAATGTGACTGATATGACTGAATTCACAAACCTTTTGGCTAAATGTTGAATTACCTCTTTAGTGTACCTAGATCAGATTCTCTACCTAGATAAAAAACTTCCAACCAACTTACAACATAAGGTTGGCTGAAAACAAAACTCATCACATCTCCAAATTTGTCTTCTTAGATGAACTTTCTTGCCATGAAAGAGATTTATCAAAACTGTCAAGAACAACCTCTAGATACCTGTTTTGATGTAACTAATGCTTTTACTTGCAAAATAATGAAAGTGTTTGAAATCACTTCTTCAATCCTTCAAATCTCTTTATAACTGCTCTTCTAAGATATGACCTCCAAATGATAATATGATAGTAGAAACTAATACCTGTAATTTGATGTTGATCTGGTTCCTTCATCTTCTCCAAACCATTGTTTTTCCTTGAATTTGAAGTAGCCTTCTCTTCATCAAGTCTTGTTCTTCAAACAATATTTCTGTAAAGTATTTTCATACTCTTCCAAAAGTATTCGGCTGCTAACAGATCATCAACTTCATACTTCCACACTGATGAAGAAACATGTGACTGAATTGTCTAATTCACAAATCTCTACTCATCTAGATTAAGTGTGTATGTCAAATGTTAGAACAAGCTCTTAAATCATATGTTTTAAACTTGGAAGTCTGGGAACCTGGGAATCTAAGAGCCTGATTGATCATTGCTCTGATACCAAATATTGGAAATTTAGTAGGCCCATAACTAATATCATAGGTCCATAGTTCCATAGATCCAAGATCTACAACATAGAATCCCACAATCTTCCAATATTGACAAAACATGAACATACCACACTTAATCATACAAATGATGAGACAAAGATAGAGAGAGATTAGACAACATGTGTAAGTGTTACGTAAGCCACTGCTTACTCATACTATCATATATACCAATGTCAAATTACAATGTGGGAGCAAAACTCTCAACCACTCTATGTGAACAAAAATAGATAGAAGAGTGTATGTTCAGAATTTACAAGAATATTCAAATGTAGGGACAAAAATCTGAATATGTATGAGATATGTGACCCGATAGGTTGTAGAAGAGTGAATATGAGTGACACAAAGAGGATGGATCAATATGAAAGTGATATTCAGCAAACCCTTATCTGATTTTAGGCTATGGAAGACCCTAAATCAGATGTGTGTGTGAAAAATCACATACTTACAGAATTAGCATAGAATGCTAACATGTTGTTGCCAGAAATCCTCATACTCATGTGAACACACGTTCTCTAACACCTCATCCGAATGCATGTAGCATGCATGTACTGATTCTCCTTTAGATATGCCAAATAGGACGACTCCTCATATGGATGCCACTGCCTCCATAAACTCCAAGTAGTACCTGTGTGCATAAAAAGAATATGTACCTGAATTCTTAACATAAGATGCAAATCTTATGTTAACCTCCATCCAATGTCTTTGAAGTACACTGAAATCTTCATGTAGAAGACAATCTTCAAATACATTATGTAGATGGTTGATCCACACCACCAAGCAAGCTACTGATAGGTAAGTCTTCTCCATAAGCAAGAGTGTGAGCACACCCTTCTCCAAGAAGAACTCCATAGTTTCTCTTCAACATGCTCCTAGAGTGCACCATGGCTTCCCCATGTGTGATAGAGCATCACCTCTAATGAGGGACCAAAAACTAGAGTTGCCAATTGGTATGTGATGACTCAAAAGTGACCCAAGGACTCTCTTTTATAGGCCTCAAGGAATTCTAGCAATAAAGCAACTTTTTTTGACAAAGTTTGGTGATGGATTTAAAATAAAGCTAATCGTTAAATTTTAAAAACTCAACGCAGGCTATTAAAATAGCTTTTGCTTTACTTTTAAATCATCCACTGAAAGTGCTACTTGTCCTTCTTTTTCACACTTCTGACCACCTGATGAATGATCTGACAACATTTTTATGATCCTCATGCCGAGAGCTATCATATGAGGTCAAAACCCTAAGTCATCAGAAAATTAGAGTTAGGGTTTCCTCTAAAATCCGATCTCTGATGACTGAATATCATATACCATTCTAAAGCTCTCTTCAAGCTCTACAAGATAGGCTCATAAAAATTAGGGTTTCTACCTTAAATGGATTTTGGACTGATGTGACATTGTTTTCAAACAAGAATCTTCCTCATCACGTTGCGATGCAAGTCTCCCCTTCATGGTGGAGCTGTCTTGACTAACCGAGGCATCCACATCATCCATCATCTCAACATAGGTTGTTGCCATCTCACGACGACGAGCTACCTTCCCTTGTTGAGCAGAACAATGCTCACGCTGAATTATCTCCGCGATTTCAAGAGGAACCTTCTCACATGCTGAGATTCCCCCTCCCCCTACACCAGACACATGGCTAATGAGTTGTGTTGTGGTAGTAGTGATAAAATTCTTACCACAATACTTACAGACCCATTTTCTAGTACCAGATCCGGATGCATTCGACCCAGATGCCAATGAATGGGATATTGTATGTGCATCCCATACACCTGATATGGCACGAGGCATGATGTTCGAGTCTGGACAATGGTGTGTACTTAGTACTTAGTACTAACTTGTAAGTTGTAAAGATAATCAAGGTTGATGAATAGGTATTAGGGAATGTGATAAAAGGTCTTAGGGAATCGAAATTCAGGATTATGGAAAATTGAAAATGTATTATGCATGGTCAAGGCTCAAAGTTCAAAAGATGCAATGAAGTTATGAACTCGGGGCATTGGAGACACACTCGACCCTTGGGTTAACTGTTATGGGCACTTTTCGAAGCATCCGCTAGGGTAATTATGGATTCACTCGGAGCTGAGAACTCTCAGCCATGGCAAGGTGCCAAGAACTCACTCGCAAGGCTAGGTAGTAGGACAAGTGCCAAGGAGTGTGGCGACTTGCAAGTGCAAAGGTCAAGGGCTTAGGGGTGGCTGAGGCTCACTCGAACGAAGGTGCTGAAGGCGAGTAAGGCAACAAGGCTCGAACTTCGAAATCACTTAGCTGCAGCAGTCAACACAAAACCCAAAATACCTAACTACATCTGACCGCACCGAAACGAACCATATGAACCGAATCTTACGTATTGAACCGAACAGAAAAGGGATCCGATTCGCGAACCGCTGCAACCAAGATTCTCAGGCTATGTCAGATGCAGCACTTTGGCATGCACGCTTTGGTCATCTGAATTTTACTAGTTTGCTATGCCTGCAGAAATCTGAAATGGTGTCCTCTCTGCTCAAACTTGAGGCACCTAGTAAATATGTATGTGAAGGCTGTATTTTGGGCGAAATGCAACGTTCCTCATTCCCAAAAGATGGTTCAGTTTGAGCTACTCAAAAATTGCAGCTTGTTTAAAGTGATGTTTGTGGTCCTATGCAGACACCCTCTTTTGGGAACTATCTTTACTTTGTGACTCTCATCGATGATTTTTCCACGCTTGCATGGGTATATACATTGAAAGCAAAGTCCGAAGTGTTTATGTGCTTCAAACAATTTCTGATTTTGGCTAAAAATCTATCAACATGTAAAATGGGCACCCTCCGTTCTGATCGAGGGGGGGAATATATGTCTTCTGACTTTAATGCATTTCTGGCTCAACGTCGGATAAAACATCAATGTACAGTGTCGTATACACGTCAACAAAATGGAGTTGTTGAACGGAAGAACAGGTCACTCATGGAGATGGCGAAGTGTATGGTCAAGAGTCAGACTTTACCACATAGTTTCTGGCTTGAGGTTGTTATGTGTGCAACATATGTACTTATTAGGTGTCCACTAACGCATTGCAATCTATCACTCCATATGAGGCTTGGCATGGTAACAAGCCATCTGTTGCTCACCTCTGTGTTTTTTGTTGTCTTGCATATGGATTAGTGCCTGAACAACAACGCAAGAAATTGGATGATAAAGTAGTGAAATGTATTTTTGTTGGGTACAGTTCTGAAAGTAAAGGCTATCATCTTTATCATCCACAGACTAAACGCATTTTGGTTAGTCGAGATGTTGTTTTTGTGGAAGATGCTATTCAGCCATTACTTTCATGTACTAGGGAGACATTTGTTAGCTCCAAAGACATGTATGATACTTTTCTGCCTCTTTTTACAGGTGGACAGTCTAGTGCTCGTCCTAATGAGGCAAGTTCTCAGCCTTTACAGGTTTCATGTGATGGTGCAGATCATTCTATTTCTGTTGCAGATTTACATGATGCACTTGTTGATGAGGGAGTTAATATGGAGGAGGCAAAAACCATGCCAAAATGGCTAGTGCAAACTTTGTGTGACAGCAAATTAGATGCATCTTTGTCATATCATACTCGTTCAAGCTCTCATAGTGCCTCTTTTGCATCAGATTGCTATGTTGTGGCTACCTCTAGTCTCTGTGATGAGAATGAGCATGTTTCGTTTCATGAACCAAAAAATTCAGATTGCTATGCTATGGCTACCTCTAGTCTCTGTGATGAGAATGAGCCTGTTTCATTTCATGAAGCACAAAATTCAGAAAATTGGATGGAAGCTATGCAATCTGAATATGATGCTATAATGAACAATGGTACCTGGTCTTTATGTGACTTGCCTCTCCGCAAAAAGGCCATTGGCACGAAATGGGTATACAAGCTTAAGCATAAGCCTGATGGAACAGTTGACAGGTATAAGCCTAAGCTTGTTGCAAAGGGTTACGCTCAGGAAAGAGGCATTGATTTTGATGAGACATTTGCTCCTACTTTTCGTATGACTACTGTTCGTAGCATATGTGCACTTGCAACTCATCATGGTTGGAATGTACATCAACTAGACATTAAAACTGCATTTCTGAATGGTGATTTGCATGAAGAAGTGTATGTTTTTCAGCCCCGTGGTTTTGTGCAGAAAGGGCATGAAAACCAAGTGTGCAGGTTAAAGGAGGCATTATATCGTTTAAAGCAAGCACCACGTGCCTGGTATGAAAAGATACATGCCTATCTGATAGCACATGGTTTTGAGAACAGTCCAACTAAAAGCACCTTATATATTAAGCATGCTAATGATGTGCTTCTGATCATTGTTGTGCATGTTGATGACATGCTGCTCATTGGTCCTCATGAGAAGCATATTGCTGATTTTAAGGCTAATTTGCATGCCTCATTTGAGATGTCTAATTTGGGGCATTTGCATCATTATTTGGGCATTCAGTTTATGCAAGTTGATGGAAGAATAGCTTTGTGTCAAACGAAATATATTGAGACATTATTGCAATGTTTTGGCCTTGAATTGTAAACCTATTGCCACTCCTATGGAGACATGTTTATGATTGAGTCTTCACGATGTTGGAGATGCATTTGATGCTATTCTCTATCAGCAAGTTGTTGGATGCTTGATTTACTTATGCATTACTCGACCAAATATTCAGTTTGTTGTCTCACAAATGAGCAAGTTCATGCATTGCCTAGGTGTCAAGCATTGGCAGGCGGTTAAGCGCATCTTTCGCTACTTGAGTGGTACCCGGCTACTTGGATTGTTTTATCCGAAGGGGAGATCACTACCGTTAAATTTACATGTTTTTCCTGACTCTGACTAGGTTGATTGCTATGACACTCGTGTGTCCACTAGTGGTTTTTGCTTCATGCTTGGTAGCTCATGCATATCTTGGTTGAGCAAGAAGCAGCCTACAGTGGCCACTTCAGTTGTGAGGCTTAGTATAGGGAAGCTTTCACAGCAACTGTTGAGTGTGTGTGGCTCAAACGCCTTATGGCTAATTTGGGTGTTGGTCAGTCTTTTGCCACCACCATCTTCACTGACAATCAGAGCGCATTGGTAGTTACTAGGAACCCTCTATCCCATGCTCGCACTAAGCACATTGATGTGCATTATCATTATGTCTGGGAGAGGTTATCTGCTGGAGAGGTTCTATGTTGGAGAGATCAGCTTGGCATATGTGCCCACGCAGGAAAACATTGCAGATTTTTTCACGAAGGCTCTTCCTAAGGAGAAGTTTGAAGCTTTCCACAAAGCTTTGGGTTTACTTTCTTTTGTGGATTGATTCCACATAGTTTGGCACTTAATTATACATGAGTGCTAGCTCCTTGTTCACCGCATCACTCCCTGAAGGGATTTGTTGATATATCAAGGTGGTGATGTGTGATCCTATGTAAAAGATATTCTCGTATCTATTCGAGAAAATGATGGAAAAAAATGTATTTACAAATCCAAGTCACATCGTGAAGATAATAGCTTCTTGGAACATTTCAATGTACATGGCTTCATGGACTTGGAAGGAAAGTATATCTATATGTATTTCATGCGACAACATATACTTTAGAGGTCCCACAATCTTTGGAATACTTAGCTTACTCTCTAGTTATATTCGTGGACTCTGTTTCAAAGAAGAATACTATTTCAACACACTTTGGAATATCTACCTATTGAGAGCTTTATCCCTGAGGGGAAGTTCGTCACAACAAGGAGATTGGAAAGATATTCAATGTCTTTCTACACACCATTCCTACTTCAAAATCCTAGATAACTAAAATTTAGAGGGGGGTTGTAGAGAATTGTAGAAGATTAAATTTAAATGTCTAAATTGTACATATTTAGGACATTTATCTTGATTATTGTACCCATACATATGTGATTTGTATACTTCGGACACTTTTAAGATAGGTTAAAATTAGGTCAAGAATGATGTTTAAGAGATTGAGGGACCAATGACAAATTTAGATTCTACTCTTTGTGAGCTTTCCAACCATACCCAACACTCTACCGAAAAACCCTAATTTGGCACCAAACCCTAATTTGGCACCAAACCCTAACCCTAATTCATCATCAAAAGTCAATCAACAATTGAAAAGTCAAGTAAACTTGGTCAAAGGTCAAATCTGCTTGGCACATATTTTTCCCACACCATCAAAAATATGCATCATAAAAAAGACCATATCATCGAGATTAATGGGAAAAGAAAGACTACTTGCATGAGTTTTTAAGAAAAACTGAGCTACCTTTTTATAAAGGCTGATCACTTATCCATAACCTATATAAAGAGTGCCATACCAGCACATTAATATCACAAGATTAGGAGAGCTTTCTCTTACGCTCTCTTGGAGGGAATGTTCCAGTCATGAGCAGGTTGGCTTACGTGAGTTAGAGACAGGTATTTTCAGCAGATTATCTACCACATCTTTGTTGCCTACAGAGTTTTCGCTTCTAATTGAAGATACTGAGTGTGTTGGATAGCAGTTCTTCATCATAAGCATCTCCCAAGCCTCTTCAACCTAATCCTACCTCACATATCTTGAAGCTCTCATGAGGTGTAGTATATGAGTAGCGAGTTTCCTTGTATGTGTTTGGAGTACTTCTATATCTCATAACTCATAGTGACTGGAGTCATATTATTTTTTACCCAAGTTGTGAAATGTGTGTAACTGTCTTTTATGTTCTCTTGCTTGTTCTTTCTCTCTCCTGGCATGACATTACTGATTGTGAAATGTACAAAGATAAGTAGCCGATTAGGGTTATGGACATAAAGACAGGTGGTCAAGACCTCCTAAAGAGAGGAAAAAGTGCCCCAACAGTCACAGACATCACACATCACTACCAAAATAAATTAACATATCTCAAACTCAAATGTATTGTGATTGATGTTGCATCAAAAACATTGTATTGCATCTGCGATATCTTTGGATCACGATGTAACATTAGATCATCTGAACGAGTGTTTTTCATTGCAATGGATAACTTGAGCAGGTCTTTACAAACATCCAATGTACTGTTACTTTTTCTAGAAGATGCATGTCATCTACAGTATACAATGATCTTTATGGCTTCATTTAAGCCAATATAAATGAATGAAACTATCGAACTTTATGTTTCATTGTCTAGAAGCACGTTTCAGCCCATAAAAACTCCTCAACTTGCCCACTGAATGCTCATTAACTAGAAATTTCATATCCTTTCACATACAGCTCTTCCGAAACGTAATGATGCGAAACGGCTGTTTTCACATCTGTTTGATACAGCTCTAAATTAAAAGCAGCGCTAAAGGAAATATTAAACGAAAAGTCATCTTCGCTACAATTGAAAAGTTCTCCCTGACATTGATTCTTTCTTTTCCTACATACCCTTTGGAAATCATCCATATTTGGTATTTTAGCCTGCCATCAAGTGTTTAATTTTATAAATCCATTTATCATGGACAGCTTTTTGCCAATCCAATGATGTCATTGCAGCACCATTAATGACGTCATAATACATACAATCTAGAAAAAACCATTTATAACACCTTAATTTTCTTGAACTTAACAAAAAGGCTCTTTGTTACTTCGGAAATCCAAATATAAGGGTAAAGATATTTCACATTTTATGACAGGGATGAAGGACGCTCAGCATAATTTGCGTTAAAATGGGTCTGAAAATTACAAACCTGATGGTTTGAAATTGAAAAGTGGAGGAAGAGGTCGCCCATTAGGCAATCGGGTGTTAGGATCTCGCAACTCATCAAAGAAGGGATGAATGCAAGCTTCCAGCTGTTATATCAAATGAGAATAAAATTAAAAAAATACAACAGGATCTCTCTTTGTTTACAAAATCTGTGATCGTCTAAAAAGAAGAATATAAACACTCACTGCAGTAAAGCGAAGATTGGGGGAGTATTGCAATAGCCTGGATACCAGATCCACTGCTTCTGGAGGAGTCCTCTTATGAAATATCTGCATTGCATGATGTGGCATTTGATCATCTATGTACTACTTACAAGATACCCACATATTTCTTAAATTTACCGATACTTTTTGCAGACATCACACACACACACACACAAGGATGTCAGAAACTGCAAGGATGAAAGGAAGGAGAAAGTTCAGGTGAGGGCTTTTTCTGAAGAGAGGTGAGGGGGCAGGGGTGGAAATGGAGGGGGGCTATTAATATGGAAACTAGCTATTAAGAATGGAAGTTGCTTGTTTCAAGATGCACAAAGATGTTTTCAAAAAGGGCTTCATGCCACGATTCCCTAATGCACTGTATGAGCATAACACATGGTACACTTATCCTTCCCTGATTGAGCCGAAAACAGTTAAATTAATGCACAAAATTTGGAATAGAAGGCATCACGCTTTGCTAAGCTCTCCATCCAACCAATCTTCACATGTTGTCATAGGAAAGGAGTCTGATCTCCACGAAGAGTTCATTAACATTAACATGAAGCGGACGCCGAAGAGCAAGCAATGCACAAGTCAAAGAGAGAATAAAAAGATAAGACAGAGATCCAAGTAGATTCATCTAGTTAACATATACATCATCTACCCTGCACACAGTATATGATATTTGTTTGTGAATACTTCGAGAGTTTTAGCTTGTTTTAAACGCAGTTACTGATGTCTATGATTCGAAGTTAAGATTTTATCAAAATCAAAAATAAAAAGCTACTTTTTTAAAAAGATATGCAAGTGATTGACCAGAACCCAGTAGTTCTGAAGTATAAATGACCATTCAAAGTTTTTTATGTTGTCTTGGCAAGTACAATCAAACCACTCATTACAAACACATATATCATAAGCATACTCATTACTATCTGCAGACTGTTAACTGTCGCGGTCGATTCAACTTGCGGAAACACCATCAATCTTGAGAAGCTCCCCATGTAAATCATAAACTATGATTTTCCTTTCAAAAATTCAGAGAACTTGAGGAACAAAGTGTCTCAAACCAATGAAAGAGGAGAGTGGGAGCTCTGGAATGGTACACTTAGATGCCAAGGAGCCTCAAGAGAGAGGCCAGTACAAGAGGAGAGAATTAGAGAGAAAATGACCTGCATATAAATCAATGAACAGAGAGAAAGAGAGCAATTCACATATGAATTTGAAAGTCCCCTTTATATGAGAGAGGAGACCTAAAGTTTTATTAATAAGTGACCCTTGGTCACTTGGAGCATGTTTACGCATGTGTAATGGGCAACAGTTTAGGATAAATGAAAGAATGCCTATAAGGGGCCTCATAAATGGACCAAAAAAATCCCAAAAGTCGGTAAAAAGCTCTCAATGAGGGCTATCGAAGGGAAGGGTGATAAGTACGAATGGATACAAAAAGAGTGTCCTTGGGGTCTTTATTCCC
Source organism: Ceratopteris richardii (assembly GCA_020310875.1). NCBI lineage: Eukaryota > Viridiplantae > Streptophyta > Polypodiopsida > Polypodiales > Pteridaceae > Ceratopteris > Ceratopteris richardii. The sequence continues at coordinate 3,146,307 of CM035412.1, forward strand.
AACAATATCCCACTTAAAGGGCCAAGAGGCTCCTTTACACTAACTCCCACCATGTGGATACATAATTGGTGGTGTGCCTTTGGTAGGCACTTACTGAGAGCATCTCCAAGATTATGTGATGTATTGACTTTGAGTAATATGATCATGCCATCCTTATTAAGCACTTCTCTAGTAAAGTGCTACCGCACATTTATATGGTTTATGCATGCATGAAACATGGCATTCTTTGCCACACATATGGCACTTTGTATCACGGGAGCGCTAGATTGTGACCTCTAAATAGACTTGAACAAGATTTCGGAAATCTGCTTTTAATTACAAGTTCACCCACACGAGGGAAATAATACAAGAATATAGAACTTTTGCAAGACCTAGGACTAATAGGTATGGATAACTCAACTAGACCGGATACAAGAGATCCCACAAACCGAGATCGTAGATATGAAGTAAGATATATGAATTACAAGAACTCCCTTCACAAAAATGAACTTCGTACATTAAATAAGTAGAGAGGATCTCGTACTGCAAGATAACAAGAGGACAAGACGAGATGTCCAAAATACTAGACTAGACAAGACTAGAACACGGAGCAAAACAAGAATTGAAATTAGAACTTGGAAAGTACTTACTTGGAGATCGCCAATCTTTGAGCTCCCATTGGTGAATATCCATGAGATACCGGGCCTTATCTCTAATAGTTGGGTTTTTCACATGATTTAACAGTCGTCCATAGTTTGCAAAGAAGGGAGTCTACTGGGTAGATATATGAACACTATTGTTATAGGCAAACTTTGCAAAGGATAAAAGCTCAAACCAATCATTTTGATGATAATTGATGCAACTATGATTGCTTTCATGGTTGGAATGAAGTATGCGATTTTTGTGAATCTACCGACTATAACAAGAATGATGCTTATCGGACCTTGGTAGATATGTGATGAAATCCATAGACAATGAAGACCATCGTCTTTCTCGAATAGGTAAAGGTTGCAAGAGGCCACGAGGTTTATGACAAGGTACCTTAGATCTATTGCAAGTGTCACAAGTTCGAATATACTCCTTGACTTCCTTCCACATTTGAGGCCACCAAAAATCCATTGATATAAGTTCTATTGTTTTCTTCACTCCAGAATGTCTTGCTGCAAGGTTACCATGACATTGTTGAAGTACTTGGATGATGGGCCTTCCTGAAAGGACATACAATAGGTTCTTATAATATAGTAACCCATCATTTTCTTGGAACTCATTTACTTCATAAACTTTTCCTTCTTGAATTTTCTATTTGACATTATACAACAATTCATCGTGTGGTAAAGACTCAAATCATATGGGTCAAGACTAAATTTTCCTGAGGGCTTGAGGAGATAGCTTCTAATTCAAGATGTTCTAGCTTGAGTAGTATACGTTCTTATTAATCAAAAGCTTCTTCGCCTTTCTCTTGTGCAAGGTAAGTTCTTCTTGACAAGGAATTTGATTGAAATTCTTGGTGGACGATATCTGATGACAAAGTCGAACCTCGATAAAAAGTTATTCCATCCACATTGCCTTCAATTGAGGATACGAGTGATAATAAAGTACTCTAGATTCTTATGAGCTGTATACACGGTAACTTTATGGGCTGCTCTCTCTAAATGATGACGCTAAGTATCAAAAGCTATTGGAAACAATGTCCGAATAAGTCAAAAACCCTAATTTCCAGCAACCCTATTTTTGAGGACTTGGCCATTTTTTGAGTTCAGAAGGTCAAAAATTTTTACTAGCTTATCAAATAGAGCTTTCATTTGATATATAACATTCGGTCAACGGAGGTCCAAATCAAGAGAAAACCCTAACCCTAATTCTTGTCATAAAATGGATTTTTACCTCATTTGAACCCTCGCATCATACAAGTCAACGAAAACAAAAGTCAAAGTGATAGCTAATATATAAGATTGCATCGTATAAAGCCTTGAAAAGAAAAATTTGCGAGTAAAAAATTATTTGCTAGTTGTAGCTTCTTTTGCCAAAAACAACGTAGCTTTTTGCTTTTGAGTGTTTTTTCGTGAATGATTGCATCGAGAGCATAATACTATAAAAGAGAGGCCTAGGGATCATTATGGATCGAGCATCCAAAGTTCATCATTGGTGATCAAGCTTGGAGGAGTACCTCGAGGAGGTGTGTGCTCTACACTTTGTGCAGCTGTGGAGGAGTTACTCACTCTTCAGGTAGAAGAGTGACCATTGCAGATGGTCATGATTTGAACATTGTTAGTGTTGGAAAAATAAACCTTAAGTCAAGAGCATGTGGAAATTTCACAATTTCTAATGTTCTATATGTACCACAAATGAAAAAGAATTTTCTCTCTATATCTACTTTCTTGTCACATGGTTTTAAAGTTTCTTTTAAGAAAGGTTCATGTCAAATTCTCTCACTTGATGAGGAGCATTGTCTACTTCAAGGTGAAAATAGAAGTGGCATGTTTGCATTATCCAAAATTAGTCATGCTAATTTTGTTATGTCTTCTACACCTAAGGAGAACATGAAGTTATGGCATGCTAGATTTGTTCATATCAGTTACATAGCTCTCAAGCACATCAAAGATCATAGTGGTGGAGATTTTGCCTACTTTTACTTTACTAGATGATGTAGAATCATGTAAAGGATGTCTTGAAGGAAAGCTTCACAAACTTCCTTTCAAGAAGCATGGATACATCGAAACCATAAGGAAGTTGCAGATCGTACATTTAAATGTGAATAGTCCTATAAGACCAGAATCTATTCAAGGTTTCACGTATTTCGTTACATTCATTGATGATTTCTCAAGATATTCATGGATTTATGGTCTCAAAGTAAGTGACAAAGGAGGAGAATAGATGTCAAAAGACTTTTAAGTCTTTTCTTGAAGGCAAAAATATTTCTCATCAGCTAACTATTGCTTACACTCCAGAACATAATGGTGTTGCAGAGAGAAAGAATAGGATACTTGTTGAGATGATGTGTAGGATGATGTCATCCAAAAAGCTTTCTCCCAAGTTTTGGTTTGATGCAGTACATATAGCTAATCGCATTCTGAATAGGTCTTCCACAAAAGCTTTGAAGGTCATTACACCTTATGAAGCTTATTACGAGAAGAAACCCAATGTGAGTTACTTCAAAGATTTTCGTTCTCTAGCTTATGTTCACATTGAGAAGAAGGATCATGATAAGCTCGATGTAAAAGCCATTAAAGTCGTCTTTATTGGTTATGCAATTGAACGCAAAGGATATAGATTCTATGTTCTAGATACAAGTGATATCCTACTCTCACGCAATGCATATATTTTAGAAAATCAGATTTTTATAAGAAGTCGGAGATTTCAAATTTTATAAACACAGATGAGTATGCATTTTAAAAGAATTTTGTTATATTCAGCCATACAAAGGGGGTCATGAACCTTCTCAAAACCATAAAAGATGCACTTGATAAAGGTGAAGAGAGAGTTACATTACCTACATCAGTACCTCGTCCATCATCAATACCTCTTGATGTTCCGACTTATGAAGTTGGAGAAGGTTCCAAAGTTCCAGGAGAAAGAGATACTGAAGAAACAGAAGCGATTTCACCACTTTTCAAGAATACACCGAGGTGGTTAAATCAAACTTGGAATAGGCTTCACATGACGAATAGAAGTCAGACAAAGAGAGAACAAGAAGATAAGGTAAATTATGGCAAACATTTTGAGATTCATAACATTTTCGCATTAACTACAATTGAGAATGAACGAGCTAGTGTTCAAGATGTACTACATAGTGAAAGGGTTTATCTATGGTGTTGAAGGGGTAGACGACGCATGTATGTGCCTCAGAAGTCGAGATGTTGGGCAAAAATAGAGGCAAAGCTGATGGAGAGAGAGACAGAGAGAGAGAGAGATAGTCGACCAGCTTTGAAGGGGGTTTCTCTAAAAGTGAGACAGAGCCAAAGTGTTATTAAGTTATATTATATGGAACCCTTTGAGGGTTGGCCAACTTCATATTGAACTTGGCCCAAAAAATAAAGAATAAGTGACATAGCCTTTATAAATAGACCTATAAACATGTATACACTATAAAACTTTACCCCAACAACCTCCCACTTAAAGGCATAAATGGCGCCTTTAAGCTAAGTGACTCCCACTATCTGTATACATAACTGATGTGCTTTGGGTAAGCACTCAGTGAGAACATCTGCAAGGTTCTATGATATATGGACCTTAACCAATGTGATAAGGCCATCCTAAAGCACTTCTCGAATGAAGTGATATCGCACATCAATATGTTATATGCATGCATGGAACATGGCATTCTTTGCCAAACATATGGCACTTTGGCTATCACAACCAAGCATAGGTGCTCTATAATGCAAACCAAACTCAGTTCAAAGACGTGCTAACCATATTGCTTCCTTGGAAGCCTCAGTGGCTTAAATATATTCAGCCTCAGTGGCTTAAATATATTCAGCCTCAGTAGTAGGCAAAGCAACAATCTTTTGCAATTTACTGCACCATGATAAAGCACCACCTACAAGAGTGAAAACATAGCCACTTGTGGATTTCTGTGGATCCACATCACCTCCCATGTCGGAATCATGGAATCCCTTCAGCTCTAATGGGTTCTTTCCATAACAAAGGCATTTGTTTTTAGTCCTTTTCAAGTACCTCATAATGGACTTAACTACATTCCAATGTGACTTGCCTGGATTAGCCATAAATCGGCTTACAACTCCCACTGCATGGGCAATGTCAGGCCTAGTAGCAACCATAGCATACGTAAGTTAACCACAAGCTCAAGCATAAGGTACACCTTGCAAATCATTGATTGCTTCTTGTGTCTTGGGACAATCTTCCTTGGAGATTTTATCATATGGCTGTAATGGCACTCCAAGAGCTTTGCTTCAGCCATGTTAAATCTGTCCAGCACCTTTTCAATGTATTTTTCTTGAGATAAATACAATATGTTTTGTTCCATTTGCCTCCTAATCCTTACTCCAAGTACATGTTCAGCTGCCCCAAGGTCTTTCATTGAAAATGCAGATTTCAGCTGCTCTTTAACGGCATCTTTTGTGCTCCTTTTCTTCGCAGCAATGAGCATATCATCAACATAGAGCACAAGAATGATTGGGCTGCCATCTTCATCACGTTTTGTGTACAAACGATGATCTGCATGGCTTCTTTTGTACCCATGTTTCAGTATAAAAGCATCAAACTTTTTGTACCATTGCCTAGAAGCTTGCTTCAGCCCATACAAGCTTCTATTGAGCTTACATACAAGATGTTCCTTTCCAAGAATGACAAAGCCTTCCGGTTGTTTCATGTATAGCTCTTCCTCAACATCACCATGCAAGAAAGTTGTATGTACATCCATTTGGTCCAACTCTAAATCAACAGCGGTCACTATGGCAAAAAGTACCCGCAAAGTGGTCATCTTCACTACACGAAAAAACACTTCATTTAAATCTATGCCCTTAGTTTGAGCATATCCTTTTGCAACCAGCCTTGCTTTCTACTTGGGTTTCTCATCAGCGGTCTTGATTTTATATACCCATTTGTTAGGAATAGCTTTCCTTCCTTTGGGCAATTCAACCAAGCCCCTTTCTTGTTGGAGCTTCCCCTTTCTTTGCTTTTTCTCTTACTCCTCTGTGAATAAGAGGTCTACCTCTGACCATTTTGGAAGAAGTGCCTCCTTCACCACTTGTTCTTCTCCTGATCTCTTCATTCAATATAGAACCCCTCTCACCATCAAAAGTGAGATTAGGGTTATTTGATAATGAGACCACCAAGGTCTCCCAAGAATCAAGAAGTATCATAAGCAAAAAAAATAGCTTTCAACTTATCATCAAAGAGAGGCATCCCTGAGTCATGCAAATGTGATAGAGTACCTGTAAAATGAGACAAGTGCTCATCAACACTCTTGGACTCGTCCAATTGCATGCCAACTAATTTCCTCATCATATGTACCTGATTAATAGGTGTGGTGTTCTCATAAGTGGCCTTAAGCTTGGCCCACAACTCTGAAGCTTTCATAATGCCCTTGAGGTCCACAAGAATGTCATCAGACACGGCCATTTTTATGTAAGTGATGGCCCTTCTATTCAGATTATGCTAGGCATCATCTGACATGCCTTTCGGCTTTCCAGCTTCCAACACCCTGTCACAATCTTTGAGAAAGAGAATTCCCTAAATTCGCTCCTTCCAAAGATCAAATCCTATGCCCTTGAAGCAGCGAATCTCAAGAAGATTCTTCATATATGAGGATGATGATGCCATGGTTGTACAAATAAGAGGTTAATGTGCTGAATGTTTGGGCAAAATGCACCAAAATTAGGGTACCACCTTTAAAAGTAGTGCACAATGGCTTCAAATAGTTATAGGAGCAAAATGGATCAAAATCAAGGCAATTGGAGCACAAAATTAGAATCTGAAATTTTCTGCAAAACACTTCAGCAAGCAAATTTGTGCAAAAAAATCAACAATTCTGATTTCTTTTGACCTCAATATGTGTACATAAGTTATAACACAGCCTTTAGAACCAAATAGGAGCAAAAGCCTCAAATTTCGTTTCAGAAATTTCTGAGATTCTCATAAAATACCACAAATTGTTGTACATAAGCAATTTCTTTTGCCGCAATTCAATACATAAGGTGTTAGACTTGTGTATTGCTATTATGACATGCGAAACACCTGTTTAGACCTATAATTTTCTTTGCTGTACAGCACTTGCGCAGTTGTTCTAAAATCCTAATTCCACTCTGGTACCAATTGAAAGGGTTTATCTATGGTGCTGAAAGGGTAGAGGACGCGTGTATCTGCCTCAGAAGTGGAGGCGCTGGGCAAAAATAGAGGGGAAGCCGATGGAGAGAGAGAGAGAGAGAGAGAGAGAGAAAGAAAGAAAGAAAGTGTTTTTACATCTATTAGGAGGCCGAACTCGGCCTATGAGACAAATCGATGTACATGGGTGTATCGTCTGTCAATCAGAAAAGATAAAAACTGCTGAAAAAAAACTGGTAAAGCTGGTATAAATCTCCGTAGTACGCATGTGGAGATACCCATGAAAATGGGGGGGGGGGGGGGGGGTGTATGGAGTGCGATATCTATGATAGTCTATATGCAAAAGGGTAGTACAACAAGCATGAGAATGCATCTGAAACGACCAACTAGCTCCATCCTGTGCTAGTGGGCGGGTGTAAGATGTGATACATAGGTGGAGGTGGAGTCAGGGCCACCCTGATGGTTGTAGCGGGATCGGCCATCATCTGGAATCGTCTCTCCTCTGTGGCGCGATGGTCATGAGCCTGGATCTCCGCAATCTGGTGTCGGTGAAGTCTCGGGGCCCGATATCCCATAGCATGGGGTCGTCTCCTAGCTCGAGAACTCTGAGCCTACTGAAAAGTCACCCCTCTCGGTGTGTGGGCTGAGGGGGGGAGGGCTGCAACACGTCGTGGAATAAAGAAGTCAGTGAGCTGACTCTGTCTCCCTCCTGTATGGAGTGCTACAGTAGGCTGGAGTAGGGAATCTCTGTGACTCTGTATCTCTAGTAAGAATCGCCCGAGTTGTCGTTGGTCTCTAAAGCCCATGATCTCTCGGAGGGTGGGCTGTCCTGCAAACAAAGTCTCGTACCTGCCTCTGATGCCATGCGCTACATCTGCATACAAAGTGCTCCTCATCCTCCATCTCTACTCTGCATACCCTGCATATGTGCTCCTCTCTGGGAATGTTTGCGGCTCTACCCGTCTCAATCTCTAGTCGGTGTGATGAGACTCTCAACTGGCCAATCGCCACCCTCGAGCTATGGAGGGGGAGAGTCGACCAGCTTTGGAGGGAGAGAGAGAGAGAGAGAGAGAGTCGACCAGCTTTGGAGGGGGCTTCTCTAAAAGTGAGACAGAGCCAAAGTGTTATTAAGTTATGTTATATAGAACCTTTTATGGTTGGCCAAGTTCAATATAGTGAGACAGAGCCAAAGTGTTATTAAGTTATGTTATATAGAAACCTTTTAGGGTTGGCCAAGTTCATATTGAACTTGGCCCAAAAAATAAAGAATAAGTGACATAGCCTTTATAAATAGGCCTATACACATGTATACACTATAAAGGGGTCATTCAGGACTTTACCCAAACACATAGTCCTATCTCGAAGAAAGCTATGCAAGAAAAGATTGATTCTATTCATAAGAATAAAACATGAAAGCTTTGTGAGTTACCAAAAGGTAAAAAGGCAATTGATGTTAAGTGGATCTTCAAAAGTAAAAGATATGCAACTGGTACTATTTACAAGTATAAAGCAAGATTAGTAGTCAAAGGTTATACACAAAAGAAAGGTATTGACTATGATGAGACTTTTGCACCTACTTCTAGAATGACGGTAGTCAAAATTGTACTTTCTCTTGTTGCATTCTTTGGTTGGAATGTTTACCAATTAGATATCAAAACTACATTTCTTAATGGTGATCTTCATGAAGATGTCTACATTCACCAGCCAGAAGTTTTTGAAGAAAATGGTAAAAAGCATTTAGTATGGAAGCTTATTAAAATTTTGTATGGACTAAAGCAGGCACCAAGAGCTTTGCATGAGAAGATACATATCTATCTCTTATCTGTTGGTTTTGAAAACTCAGATGCAACTCCAACTCTTTATGTTAAAGATGAGAAAGATGTTTTGATTATTATTATTATCATATATGTTGATGATATGATCATGGTAGGCCCAAAGATTCAAATATTCAATATTTTAAAGCACAACTTAAGCATACATTTGATGTGTGCATTTCGCATTATTATCTTGGGATTGAGTTCAAATACAAGAATGAGTATATCTACATTACCCAACAAAAATACATTGAAAAATTATTGGAAAGGTTTGAGATGTCATATTCCAAGCCTATGCAAACACCTATGGATGTTAATGTGTCATTACATTCGGAAGCAAATTCAAAACCTTTTGATGCTACTTTGTATAGTCCTGCAGTTGGTTGCTTGATCTATTTAAGTAATACACATCTTGACATTCTGTTTGCAATTTCTCAAGTATCCAGGTTCATGCATAGTCCATTCAAGATTCATTGCAATGCAGTTAAAAGAATTTTCAAACATTTAAAGGGAACTTCCAATTATGCTATGGTTTTTTTGAGATTTCCACATATTATATTTAGAGGTTTTCACATTCTAATTGTGTAGGTGATAAAGACTCAAGGAGCACAAGTGGATATTGTTTCTTTCTAGGAGATTATCTCATCTCTTTGATGCCAAAGAAACAACCTACAATTGCTAATCTTCAAGTGAAGCAAAGTATAGGGAAGCCTTTACAGCTACACTTGAATCGGTTTGGTTGTAGAAAATTTTGAGTTATCTTGATGCTCAAGTTCATTTTCCGGTTCAAATATTTTCAGACAGCCAGAGTGCTATTGCTATTGCAAAGAACCCTATTCATCATGCTAAGACAAAGCATATAGAGGTACATTACCACTACATTCGGCATTAGGTATCTACGAAGCACATTGAGCTAGTCTACATACCTACAAGTGAAAATTTTAAAGATATTTTTACCAAACCATTGTCTAGAGAAAGACGTCAGAAGTTTTGTAGATTATTGAACCTTCTACCATTTTATTGAAGGAGGGGATTGTTGAAAACAATGTCAGACTAAATCAAAAACCCTAATTCCAAGCAAACCTATTTTTTAGGACACCCATTTTTTGGGTACAAAAAGTAAAAAAATTTTATTAGCTTGTCACATAGAGCTTCTAGAGAGCTTTCATTTGATACATAACATTCAGTCAACAAAGGCCCAGATCAAGAGAAGACCCTCACCCTAATTTCTGTTATAAAATGGATTTTTACCTCATTTGAACCCTCTCATCACACAGGTCAAGGAAGGCAAACTCTCTAGTCAAACTGATAGCCAATATATGAGATTGCAACAAATAAAGCCTTGAAAAGTAAAATTTGCAAGTAAAAAAATCCTTTGCTAGTTTTAGCTTTTTTCGTCGAATACAGCGTAGCTTTTTGCTTTTGAGTGCTTTTTCGTGATTGATCGCATAGGGCAGCATAATACTATGAAAGAGATGCCTAGGGATCATTATGGAGCATCACTACTCAATCACTTCCAAAGCTCATCGTTGCTGATCAAGCTTGAAGGAGTACTTGGAGGAGGTGTGCTCTACACTTTGTGCAGTTGAGTCTGTATCAGCCAACCATCAATATCCTTGCTGATTTACTATGATTTACTATGAATAACAAGGTTATTTTTGTTTCTCACTTGCTAGGTCACTATTCAAAGTTTGTAATCATTTACACACATTGTAATTGACATTCATATAAAATAGTGTAGAGAGACTATTTGCTTACCTTTACACTTGAAAATATTGCCTATTCTCTCTTGGAGATATGGAGACATCAGCAGCACACCCTTGCCAATCTCGACATGCAGAGCATTTTTGAGGATCGCCAAGATGCCTTACCCACCGATGCATTATATCCTACACCCACTCCAGGCATTTAGAGGGTTATGACACCACCGAGCCTCCCCTCCCTATGCATATCATACTTGTATCTCACCTGTTGAGCATATAGAGTGCATACCCATTGCACCCCACACCCTCGACGCCAGCTATTATCCACTCCTTTCATACTCTGTTTTGTACTCACACTTTATTTTCCTTTTGGGATCACAGTGGATTGGACCATACTGATGTATATGTTTTGTCTCATTGGCCGATTTTGACCTCTAATAGAGGTTAAAAAGTCTTTCTTTCTTTCTCACTCATCTCTTTTTTAGTATTAAGGTGTGTATCCTAAGGTTCATGTGTTGGAAGATCCTGTGAACCTGTGATTAATATTTTTATTGAGGCTCACCCCACTTCCAACAAAAGCATCCACTATGGCAAGAAGCTCTTTATCATAGATTTCATAATTTATTTTTGGATGAGAGAATTTCCTTGAATGATATGCAAATCGATGTAAGTGTCCATCATCCCCATGCTTAGATAAAATGGCTCTCAAAGCAAAATCTGATGCATCCGTCTCTAGGAAGAAAGGCTTGATAAGATGAGGATGGATACATAGTTACCAGCACGGTTGGAAACGTTCGGGTCGGACCGGCTGGAAACGGAGTTTCCGAGTTTCCAAAAATTTGGAAACGGTAAGAAACGGGAAACGGTTATATATATATATATATATATATATATATATATATATATATATATATATATATATATATATATATATATATATATATATATATATATATATATATATATATATATATATATATATATATATATATATATATATACACTCATGCATATAAATTCATTATATTTATCATCTATATAATATGCATTTATCATCTATATAGTATGCATACATGCATGATCCAAGCAGCAATGCATATGAAATACAATGCATATGAAATACAAAGCAACACATGAAACACATATGTGCACATCTGATGGATAAGCATTATGGGATATGCACACAATACTAATTACTAATTACACAACGCTTCTAAGTTTTTCAGTTTAGTTTCAATTTTCATCACTAGTCTCTTAAATCTTATCATGCATGCACAATGCACATAGTCTATCACAAGTGACCATGAAACACATGGAGTAAGAATCAGAAACGCAAGACCAAATTGAGTACACAGTCAAAATTGACCTAAAAATGACCATAAAAAAAAGTAGGCCAGAAACGGCGTTTCCGTTTGGAAACGGTCCGTGGAAACGGCGAACCGTTTCCGGACCCTGGAAACGCCGTTTTCGGTAACTATGGATGGATAAGAATTGGTGAAGTGATAAATGTTGTTTTTGTAAGAAAAAAGGAAATGATGGATGATGATGGACTAGTGGTGCAACTCCCATGCAATGTAGAGGTTACCTCAACACACATATAAGATCAAGGTTAAAAAGAAAGCGAAATTGCTACTCATGGAAATAACACAAGAGATTGTTTATAATGGAAAGTGGACAAGATGAGTAAACGATCAACTCTAATACAATGGAACTTGACTATGAAAATCATGGTCAATAGTGCAAAAGAGTCTTGAAAACCAAAACCCTTCACTAGTGAAAGTCCTTGTGCCACCAAAGTTTCTTGATAGTATTCCAAGATTCCTTCTATCATGTCCTTCACGTGCCAGACCCACTTGGTGCTAGTGACCTCCCATTCTTCATTCTTCATTAAGATGTCAAATTGGCTTGCATAACCTCCTTCCATGCCGGATCTACAAGTGCTTCATCTTCAATTATCGGTTTCATTACTTCCTTCATAATCTCAACCATCATGTCTATACTGACTATGTGAGTAAAAGCCCACTTGTGCTCCTCTATTGTCGATGATCTCCTTGCTCCTTCTTCCTTCTCTTCAATAGTTATTGGCATAGGATTACTCTGACCATAAAGCTTCTTCTTCACCCATTGTAGCGACAACCAATCTGTTTGGGACCTGGGTGATTTTAGGTTGTTAGACTCTCTTCTCACCATCTGATGATGATGTTTCCTCCTAGTCATAGGTAGGGATGACTCTTGGGATAAGTACATAGTGAATTACTCCTTCGCTTGATGATAAAGTGGAAGCTCCTTTCTTTTCCTCCACTGCATATGCCTGCTCCATAGACACCACGCCGGAACTCCCTTTGTTTCTATCTCCGGAAGTGATAGAAACTCAGTTCGCTCAGCTTCTTGTGAGTTCATGCTTGTGGTGTGAGTGTGTGTGTTGTGGGGTGCATGTGTGAGCATGAATTCATTATGAGTTCTATACCCACTATTGGGCATTGATGACGTAAGTAGGGATGTCATAGTATTGAGTCGATAATATGCATAATGGAGCTGACCTTCTATATAGTCTTGTGGTTTGAGGGTGAGTTTGGAGTTTGGCCGGATTCATTCTGGTATATATATAATATGAAAGCCCGCTTCTCACAATGACCTAAGAAGATGCATCTCTTGCTTTTCGATTCCAACTTGTTCTTCCTTTGACCTGGGGGTCAAAACCATAACACATACTCTCGAAACTTCCAAAGTGTGACATAGATGGATTCTTACCAATGTAAGCTTCATGATGAGTCTTTCTAATTTGATTAGGGCTGACCTTCTATATAGTCTTGTGGTTTGAGGGTGAGTTTGGAGTTTGGCCGGATTCATTCTGGTATATATATATAATATGAAAGCCCGCTTCTCACAATGACCTAAGAAGATGCATCTCTTGCTTTTCGATTCCAACTTGTTCTTCCTTTGACCTGGGGGTCAAAACCATAACACATACTCTCGAAACTTCCAAAGTGTGACATAGATGGATTCTTACCAATGTAAGCTTCATGATGAGTCTTTCTAATTTGATTAGGAAAGCATTTGCCTCCTCTCATACACATTATCTCAACAATGGCATGACTCTTGCATTCCATGATGCCATCATGCGTTGATGTGTGAGGTGTCATTGATTGACACTTTATCCCTTTGCCCTTTCAAAAGCCTTCTAACTCCTCTGAGTTGAGCTCACCGCCACCTCCTATTCCAAGCTTCTTACAAGGTTCCTTCATTCCATTCACTATAGGTAAGTGATGAAGAACAATAGCTTACTTTTGCATCTCCATCAACATTGTCCTTGTCACTGTGATGAGTTCTAGATGAGGTAACATAGAACTAGATTGACTTATCTCATTGGCCATGTGACCAAATGCACCGCTGTCTTGTACCCATGAATCCACAATTGATTCTTCTTGTGTTGAGGAGCATACCACCTTTGCGTTAGTTGCATCTATTGTCTCCTCCTTACACCTTCATCTATCCTCTTGACATGACAATCTCCAATTGTATGTCCCTTCTTTTTGGAATGGAAGCATTATCCTTGAAACTTCTTCTTACTACTCTTCTTTTCACATTCACCTTTGGTTGAGGAACCAACTTTTTCTAATGCATTGGAGAATAATGTAGCATCTCCATTACTAATTCTTACTTGGGCTTTACGCTTCAAATCCTCTTCCATTGGTAGTGAATACAACTCTTCAAATATCAAGCTTGAGGTCTCACCTAAGTGTTGAGAGTAGTTACCCTTCCATCATGAGTTGGTGGAGAATCTTGGAGACACCTTCGATTTGCATTGCCAACTCCATTGCGCCAACTTCACTTCCACTTCCACTTCTAGATGATGAAATCTCCATAGTGTTGAAGCCTTTGCATCCCATGAACTTGAAGCCTTTGTCTCCCACAAAATCTAGTCTTGAAGCCTTTAGCTCCTACGAACTCTAGGATTGAAGTCTTTGCCTCCCACAAGCTATAGCGTTGAGGGCTTTGCCTCCCAAGAACTTCAATTTGAAGCCTTTACCTACAACAAACTGTGGAGTTGAAGCATTTACCTCTCACAAGCTTGAATGTTGAAGCATCCCTTCCACAAATGCTAGAATTGATTTCTTAGCCTCCACGATCTTTGCAAACCTTCTATACCTTCCTCAGCTCTCATAACGTAAGAAAAACAAAATGATGAATGAGTGGTGGGCTTGTGGTGCAACTCCAATACAATGTAGAGGTTACCACAACAAACAGATAGGATCAAGATTAGAGAGAAACAGAGATATTGCTACTCATGGGAATAACACAAGAGATGCGGTTATATTGGAAAGTGGACAAGATGAGTAGAAGATTAACTCAAATCAAACTCATGAATCATAACTCTAATACAATGGAACTCAAACATTACACAAGATATAGATGGTTCTATCCTCCCGAACACTCCATATATGGAGCTTAGATGGTGATCTAGATAGAATCTAGGTGAAGGGCTATAAGCCAACACAATGGGTACTACGATGGATACCATAATGGTTCCAAACACTAAAAACTATAATCCTACATAGGGAGGGGACTATCCTTATAAGGTCCTCCAAGCTTAAGTCAACCTAACCATGGTCTAGGGTCGTCGTAGCTTGATCCATGCCAAAAATAATCTCCACCATTGATCTATGGGGTAAATCCAATGATAGAAAGGTAGGATCAACAACCATTGGTTTGTAGCCCTTGATCTTGCATAATCCACACTTAGGAAAAAGTTTAGATCCAATGGCTCACATCAAATACACCCTTCCCCAACTTTTTTTTTTTTTTTTAACTATTTTTGTTTTTAGCCCTTGATTTAGGTTATGCGTGCACAAGATTATCTATCTACTTTCTTCTCTCTATGTGTGGAATTTATTGGTTATGCACACAGGCTAGGACAATATACTAGCTTTTCATTCCATTGACTATTAGATGCATCCAAGCCATTGGACGTACGAAAGATGGTGGGTTCATCCAAGTTAATGGATAGATCTAAAGTAATGGGCACATACGAATGAACAGTATACAAGCCATTGTGAATCAAACAAAGTAGGTAAATAAAAGTTAGTGGAATCCAAGTCAATAAGCATATCCAATCCAATGGCCACACCTCATGATAGTGTGTACATCTAAGATGATGGGCACATGCAAGATAGTGATTTATCCACTAACTTGAATGTGCCTAGAGTCTTTTGTGTGTCTAATGGCTTTGATAATGCTAATGACTTTGATCACATTGGCTTGGATGTTAGCTAACTTGCAATTGTGCCGAGAAATGATACTTATGAATTTTTGGGTGTATCCAATGGCTTAGGTTCCAAAAGTTCGAAAAACCCAATATGCTTCCATATTCATATTCTCTCATGATGTACCCACTCTCTTCATGATAACGAATTCCAATTAGTTTAAAAGTCTCCACTTGGTTGGAATTATCCACTACATTGGCCGCACGCAATGGCCAGAATCACACTCCTTTGATGTGTCCATTGTCGTGGTTGCAATCATTAACTAAGATATACCCATGGTCTATGGGGTCCCTATTAGTTTGGATATGTCCAATGGCAAAGTTAGAGAATGTGACAAATAGAAGATCTCATTTATATCTTAAGGTGTTGGATTTATGGAGTCAACATTATCCAAGCCATTAGGCAAACACAACACTCCAAGTACATCCAAGATAGTGAGTGCATCCAAGCTAGTGGACACACCACTAGCTTGCACGTTGGTATTATCTTGGATGCACACTTTGTCTTGGGGTGTGACCAAAGGCAAGAATAAACCTACTAGCTCAGATCCTACTATCTTTGATTTACCTACTTTGTTTCTGATGGCATAGATACCACTCACTTATATAAGCTAATTACCATAAATGTGTCCATTAACATGGATACATCATACACCTACTATCCTAGGATTGCACTATGACTTGCAAGTCCTTAATGGCCTCTACAATAAGAATTTAGTAATTGTGATGATCAAGAGATAATTTTTCAAAGTTATTATATTCTTACCAACGGAATGCAAATATGAAATCATGTGCACACACAAGAAAGTGGGTATCTCAATATGTACATGCACCTTGTTTTAATGTATCCATAGTCTTCAATGTGATATATGGATTAAATCTACACACTTTCTTGCATATTCTTGGCTTGGATCTTGCTATTCTATTAGGTTGGACAATTGCTTGGATTGTGCTTGTGCCACATCGCTTGGATGTGCCATCTAACATGGAAGTGCCCGTAGTAATTTTTAAGCAAATTTTCCAAAAAATAAAAAATGATTAGAAACACGTTTTTTGTACTCGAGTGTTTTTTTTTCAACATACTTTAGGGGACACATTTTTTTGTTATAGAAAACTCATGAGCTGCATTTTAATCCTCTCTTTCGTTGAGGCTTGAGGGCATGGTGTTTCCCTCTTTGCTTACTCTTGCACACACATTTGTCCTCTCTTGCCCTCCTTGCTTACTCTTGCACACACACTTGCCCTCTCTTTCCCTCTTCACTTACTCTTGCACCCTCTCTGCCCTCTATTCCTTGAGCATACACTCTTGCCCTCTTTACTTTATCTCCCTTTGGGACACATAAAGAGAGAGAGTTTCAGCATCATTCATGTATTATTTAAAAATAAAATTAAAAACGGTGCTAGATATGCATTATTCATGGATTATTTTAAGAAAAAATTAAAAACATTGCAAAAAAATATAATACTCCTTTTTTATGTCCCTTTTTCAGTACCCTACTTACTAAACGTTTTAAAACCCATTTTTAAAACTCATTTTTTAACCTCTCTTTGTACTATGGAAGTACCCACTCTTTTGGGTGTAGTACCCACTCTTTTGGGTGTGCTTGATGAATTGGATGTGTGCCGAATGGGTTGGATCATAACTGCCTGATATGCCCACCAAAGCTCCCACAATTCTCTTATGGGATCTAATCTAGAAAGATTGGTTGCAATAATACATAAAAGAGTATCACATCACAAACCATCATAAGATTATACGAAATCAAATAAAAATGTGATTAAAGACTACAATTACTATAATAGATGTTAAGAGGCTAATTGCAAGAGTCAAAAAGCCAAGAAAATCCTTTACTTTTCTACTATCTAGCAAGTTGCAACCAAGCATAACATGCAGTGTTCTTCCAAAGAAATATAATTATAACAAACAAACAAACTCAACAACACCCTCCATGATGAATGTGTCTACCTTATGCCAAGGGTGGGCCTTGATCTGAGGAAACTTAAACTCTGTGTAATTGGGATTCATACATTTGATTTCTTCTCGCGTAGGTGTCCCTAAAACCTGAAGATTATGAAACAAATTGATATGAATCCAAAAAACAGAATGCATATACACTAAAAATAGAGGTACAATCGACATTTAACAAATTACAACCTTAATAATCTCAACCAACTGATCGACTCCACTCTCACCAGGAAATATTGGCTGCCAAATATTCATGAGCTATCAAAAATTTTCAAAAATTAGCAAAAGACATTATGAAAAAAAAACATACCTGTCCAAGCATAAGCTCTGCCATAACACAGCCTGCAGACCATATATCTATGGCAGTAGTGTACTCCACTGCTCCAAAAATTAACTCAGGTGCCCTATAGTATCTTGAACAGATATAAGCTATATTTGTTTCCCCCTTCACCTAAGTACATTCACAAAGAACAAAATCCTACATTGAGTGAAATATATTGTAACAAATTATAAATATTTAAATATTAAAAAAAAAAAAAAAAAAATATATATATATATATATATATATATATATATATATATATATATATATATATATATATATATATATATATATATATATAGAGAGAGAGAGAGAGAGAAAGAGAGAGAGAGACACACACACAAATACATACATACATACATACATATATACATATATACCTACATACATACATACATGCATGTAACATACTTATATACGTGTGTGTATGTTTGTATGTGTGTGTGTGAGGAAGAGAGAGAGAGAGAGAGAGAGAGAGAGAGAGAGTGTGCATGTGCATGTGTGTGCATGTGTGTGTGTGTATGTATGTGCGTGTGTGTGTGTGCACGCGCACGTGCACGCGTGTCTGTGCCTGTGTCTATATATATAAATGTATGTATGTATGCATGCATATATGCATAGCCTGGTACACAAGAAAACCCTACCAAAACTTTTGCACTTCCAAAGTCACAGAGCTTCAACTGATGTGTGTGTGGATTTACCTGACAAGATGATCAGTAAATCAATACAGGTTCTTAATGCTATTTAGACAACTACGTGACTTTCTTAAAAATTGGAAGTATCTACTGCTGACTTTCATATGCCAGGCTGCCTTGCATCTAGATTGTGCATGCATCATTCAACATCTTGGCTTCAACACACCAGAAGATTTTGCGGTTTGATGTCACGATGACATACTCCCATCGCACCATGAATGTAAGCAAGTGCTCTACAAATCTGCATGCAATATAGAATCCAAGAATATTATGAAAACACTTATAGACCATGCAAAAACCTAAACCATTGAAGTTACCTGATAAGTGTATAGCTTTACAAACAAAAGAGGCATTCTCTGGTTCATCCTGTTGTAATGCTTAGCAATGCGATAGACTGTTTCTGGAACATAGTCCAGGACCAAGTTCAGAAATACTTCATCCTTTTCAGTAGATGAGTAAAAGCAATGCTTTAGAGAAACAATATTAGGATGATCAAGGAGTCTCATGATCTGCAGCTCTCTATTCTTATAGCGTTTATCTTGGAGTACTTTCTTGATGGCAACAGTCTCCCCTGTCTCTAAACATTTCCCCTAAGAACAATAGAGAGATCGTAAATCCATGATGCCAGCAGGTCCACAAACAGAAACATGTGTAAAAACCTGAATTTTACTCACTTGAAAGACAACCCCAAAAGAACCTGTGCCAACGACACGCTCTGCCATGTAGCTTATGGTCTGAAAAATGGAATCTATAAGCTCCAACGTAAACATCTCAAAAGAAGTAAAAGGGAGAACAATGTTACTAATTTATTGCATTATGAATAATATTATGACACTGACTTGCTTTGGATGACCATTCTTTCCACCTATGGTTGTCACTATTATATGACCAGTCTCAGCCCCATTGCCATCAACTACGGCAGCCTCAATTTCCTGCGATTACCATCAAAACACAAAGACATCAGGCATTTGTTCATTATTGTTTGGATAGACGGGGGGAAAGGTACCTAATGGCTGAATGTTCAATACACAAGCTCCAGATGCCTTTAATGATACTCCGATTCGCTCCTGTATTTTTATTGGCTTCCAAAACTAGAGAAATGTGAAGTCTCCCAAAGTTTTGAAACTTTAGACTGACTCAAAACTGATGATTTATTGATGCACCAAATGTTGGACATAAGACATAGAATTCCTCATTTTGCCAGAAAACAAGAGCCAAACAACCTCCTGATATCAAGAGTAAGCTAGCACAGTAGCTTGCTCAAGTATATTATGTTTCATATACATTATGCATGCAAGCTGAATGGTATCATGAATACTTTTATTATTGCATAATACATATAAAAAAATTATTCCATCCTTTTACCAGCGTGACATTGCTGCCTAATAATAAAGCCTCACTAGAGTTGTCTCCAAGTAGGAAGATGAACTTTTTAGTCTTTATAGATGACTTTTTTTGTAGAAAGTATTCCAAATGCCAATCCAGCTTCTGAAGTTCATTTGCCTTGAGTAAGCTCATCTATGATGTTCTCACTTGCTTCATTTCCCATCGTAATGCCCACATGGAGCCAACTTATAGCAAGGTGGTTTGGTATGTTTTGTATGGTAACTACAAAATGTGTTTGGGACAAGTGCCAAACAAAACCCTGCAGTTCAATGCAATTCAACACATTCAATAAATAATATATATGGGTAGATGCATACATTGTTGTGGGAAAAATTTTCTCTTTCTTATTTAAATATGTGGAAGAGATCATTATCTCAGAGGACTTGTGTGTAAGAGGCTTTATCACAGCTTCCAGACAATCATACGAGATCATGTAAGTATCTGATCTCTAAAATGGAATTCATTGAGCTTATGATAGAATATTTCGAAAGCTTTTGAGGAAGAACTGAACTTTATTTTCCTTCCAAAAAGTAAGGCATTTTTAGACTTCCATTATCCAAGTTTATCATAGAATCCATATCTTGAGCTGGCCATGAATACATACTGCTCTCTCATCAGGATCTTTATATGTTTCATAGTAATTGTAACAAAAATTGTTTCATAAGAATACCGCAAGAAGGAGAGTTAGGATAGTATAGATTTTTGTATTTTTTTCAAATATTCATTGTAAAAAGAACTGCTCATGAGGGGACCACTATCAAAAGGCCAAGCCTCTCACTTAAAAGAACTTTTTGCCAAGTGAAGTAGTGAACTCTCTTTCTTCTTTCAAACTCGTCACTTTGCTTTTTCTTGGATTTTGAGTGTGTGTATTGCTTGCTTTTAGGTGTTTGACACTTGCTTTATGTGTCTTTATGTGTTATTTATCATGTTTCTGATGTTTTGAAGCTTATGCTTGTTTAAGCAATCCACGTGAGTGAAGATGCGAATTCCACAGACTTGTGAGCTCTATATGAGGCTTTTAATTGTCTTCTTATCTCGACTGTAGTAGATGTTAAAAGCTTCGAAAGGAGCTATTGCACGTCAAAAATAGGTAAGAAACGAGAAATATAACCATTTTTGTGATCGGCACCTTTTGCAAAACACCTTAGAAAACCCGATTTGGCTAGGAAGAGGAGTCCTGGATTGGCCACTTTGGTGAGCTACTTGACTACCTCTCGGAGATTAGTCGGATCTCCTAAGATTTAGGGGATTGGATTGCATTGTCTTGACTCTTGACTAGTTAGGGTGTTTTGGTTCGTGATCAAATACCTCTTTTGTGATCAAACGTGGATAGCACTAGAAAGCTCGACTTGACACCAATCCATCCCATTTGTTTACCGCTTCTGACTCCAACTAGATTGAGATCTACACTTTGTGGATTGGCCGATTAAAAATGTATGAGTGTGCCCATTACTACAAAGCGAAAACTTTGAACTTCGATGAGTCTAAATGCTCAATATTAAACAGAGTTTCTACTACCACTTGCATGTTTCCTCTACATATCACAAAAACATATTTGATTGATTCATGAGCTGAATTACATCTTCAGTGAGAGAACTTGATCTTCAAACTTCTCCAATCTAAGATGGAAGACGAAGTACTTCCCCACAAACTACTCAACAACCAAGTAAGCCTTCAACATAACTAAGGGGATTAGACTCTAGAGACAAATGAGCTTCAACATTCCTTTCCTCATGTATCATAAGATCAATTATCTCCCATACCCTATTGGTCATTCCTAAGGAAACATGGGATACTCTTTGTCATGGACAAGGAAACCATTCTGGACCTCAGATTCCATGTGACTTCTATATCTCATGATTGGTTCAGAATTTGGGGAAACTAATGCTTCCATTGCGTCCGGAACGTGCCAAAACCCTAAGATCGACTATCATCTTGCTTGATTCTGACATCCAGAGACCATACTTCGAATTGATGACATCATCAATTCGTAACCGCCCTTGGAAAACCTATATAAGGAGGGGTTAGCCACATTCATAATCAGTCTTGCCAATACCAGTCTTGGGAGCTCAAGGAGTCGTGACCGCCAAGTAAGTACTCTTCAAGTTCTAATTCTAATTCTTGTCTTGTTCCTTGTTCTAGTCTAGTTCTTGGACATCCTATCTTGTCCCCTTGTAATCTCGTAGTACGAGATCCTGTCGAGTTCTTTCTTGTATCTAGTTCATCTCCTAGAAGGGAGTTCTTGTAATCCAGTTATCTTGTCTCATACTTACGATCCCAGGTTGTGGGATCTCTTGTTTCATCTCTAGTCCAGTTTTCCATACCTATTGGTCCCGCGTTGTGGGACGTCTTATATCAGCTACATCTTCTTGTATTATTTTCCCTACGTGGGTGTTCTTGTAATCTTAAGTGTATTTCTGAAATCTTGTCTACTGAAGTCAGAGAGCATAATCTAGTGCTCCCCTCACATTTTGGCAAGACTAGCTTCTATCCAGGACCAGTCATCATGGAGAATGCTTATGAACAGATTGTAGCGTCACTTCAAAGTCTCCAACAACAAGTCGAAGACCTAACTGATCGACAGACACGAGTCGAGATGGGACAACCAGTGCATGTAGGTGCACTCCTCCAAGAATTACAAGAACGAATCGGGAGTCTTTAGATAAATCAAGGGCGTATGCAAGTAAATCAACGACCTAGTATATCCTTCATGAGGGAACCCAAGATCTACATGCCAGAAAAGTTTGATGGTGATCACACAAAGTTCTCAGGATTCTTGCAACAAATCAAATTGTACATCCGTATGCATCCTAATAGATACCCCGATGATGCATCCAAGGTCGGTTTTATTGTAACCTTGCTCTATGGTCAAGCATTATCATGGTTCGTCCCAATCTTGGAGAAGGATATAGCTGTGCTTCATGACTACGAGGGGTTTCTTGGAGAGCTCATCGCCACATTTGGAGATGAAGACAAGAGTCGAGTGGCAAAAACAAAACTTCGGAAGCTACATCAAGGTAACCGCCCTGCCTCTACCTATGCATCAGAATTTAGACAGTTGATATGTGACCTCACTTGGCACGCAGATTATTTCATAAGCCAATTTAGATGGGGCTTAAGAGATGATGTGAAGGACCTTCTACTCGCGATGCAAGAGGTTAAGACATTGAATGAATATATCAACCAAGCTATTCAATGTGATAACCGCCTTTTTGAAAGGAAACAAGAAAAACAAGTAGAAGGAAGACCTCGCCAATGGAAACCCTTCCAGCCCACCCCTAGAGATGAGTCTATGCCCAAACCTATGCAGATAGATGTAACTAGGTTCCAACCTCTAACACCACAAGAGAAACAAAGAAGGAGTGATAACAAGTTATGCCTGTATTGTGGAAACCCTGGCCATATTGCAGTTAATTGTCCCAAAAAGAGAATGAACTCCAAAGTCAGAGCCACCCTTTTAGAGCAGGGAAACGAGGAAGTCAAGTTGTAAAAGAGACCATACAACCGGACCATGATATAAGAAAGGGTCTCATAATTCCAACCACACCTATAGAAACATGTCTTGTCCTTGTCAAGTTAATCATGTCTGAGAAGACCCTTTCCCTTATAGCTCTAGTAGATTCAAGAGCCTCCTCATGTTTCATTGATGAGGGACTCATTAAGAAACATGGAATTCCAGTACTTCGGAAGAACAAACCAGTAGTAGCTGAAGTAGTAGATGGACAGCCTCTCGCATTGGGAAATATAACCATGGAAACCATACCACTAAGAGTACACCTTGGTGACCATGATTCATACATATGTTTCAATGTAATATCGAGTCCAGTAAACATGGTTATCATCGGAATGCCGTGGTTGAAGAAACATAATCCAGAAATTAATTGGGAGAATAATAAAATCACCCGTCGAGATATCTAGAAGAACCCGAAATATGTTGGAGCCAAAGCCTTCATACATGGAGTAAGGAAGGAACCGACATATATGATCTATGCCATACCAACTCAAGAGCCCAAGAAAGATGATTCAATGAAGCTACCTGACCAATACCAAGGGTTTGAAGATGTCTTTGAAAAAAAGAATGCAGATATGCTCCCAGAGCATAGACCTTATGATTGTGTCATAGAACTTCAAGAGGGAGCACAACCACCCTTCGGGCCAATCTATAGACTATCCCCATAGGAACTTATAGAATTACGTAAGAATATTGAAGAGAATCTAGCCAACGGGTTTATCAAACACTCGAAGTCTCCTGAAGGAACCCCTATCCTATTTGTAAAGAAGAAGGATGGAACTCTTCGAATGTGTATGGACTATCGTGGTTTGAATAAAGTCACAATAAAGAACAGATATCCTCTACCACTTATATTAGAGCTCTTGGAACACCTCGGAAAAGCAAAGTTCTTCACTAAGATTGACCTTCGAGGAGCATACAATCTTGTAAGAATCAGAGAAGAAGATGAATGGAAGAAAGCATTCCGAACAAGGTATGGACACTTTCAATATGTAGTTATGCCATTTAGTCTCACAAATGCTCGAGGAGTCTTTCAACACATGATGAATGATATCTTTCGAGAGTATCTAGATGATTTTGTGGTAATATATCTTGATGATATCTTGATATTCTCTAAAACTCTAGAAGATCATGAATGTCATGTAAAGATAGTCCTAGAGAAACTAAGAGAAAAAGGGTTATATGCAAAATTGGAGAAGTGCTATTTCCATCGGACAGAAGTGGAGTTTTTGGGGTACATTGTATCAGAGAAAGGAATCTTTATGGACCCTAAGATGATCAAGACAATCCTTGATTGGCAACCACCTTTGTGTATTCGAGATGTACAATGTTTCCTAGGGTTTGCCAATTTTTATAGGATATTCATTAGACATTACTCCAAGATTGTGACACCTCTTACCAAGCTTACAAGAAACTCAAAATTTTCATGGACCAAAGAAACAGAAAAAGCCTTTCAAACCTTGAAATCAGCATTCACTACTATCCCAATTCTAGTTCATCCTGATTCGAGCAAGCCCTTCTTCCTAGAAACAGATGCATCAGACTTTGCCCTAGGAACCATTCTATCCCAATATGGAGATGATGGACACCTACATCCAGTTGCATAACATTCAAGGAAATTTTCCCCTCCAGAAATTAATTATGAAATCCATGATAAAGAACTTCTTGCCATAGTAGATGCGTTTGATACCTAGAGTCACCATCTAGAAGGGGCAGCACACAAAGTTACTATGTATACAGATCACAAGAACTTAGAGTATTTTACGACCACTCGCATCCTCAATAGAAGGCAATCTCGATGGAGTAACTTTCTGTCCAGATTTGACTTTGTCATCACATACCGTCCAGGACGTCAACAATGTCAATCAGATGCCCTATCCAGAAGATCTTACCTTGCACCAAAGAAGGGTGAAGAGGCCTTTGATCAACAAGAGAGTGTATTACTCAAGCCTGCGCATCTCCAGTTCACAGCTGTCTCTTCAAGCCATCATAAAGATTCAGCCTTGAATCAATTGATCCATGAGAATCTACCAGAGGACGAATTGTTTTGTAATGTTAAGCAAAAAGCTCAAGAAGAAAAATTCCAAGAAGTAAACGAATTTCAAGAAAAGGATGGGTTACTACTCTATAAGAACCTATTGTATGTCCCTCCAGGAAAGCCCAGGATCCAAGTACTTCAACAACGCCATGACAACCTTACAACAAGACATTTTGGAGTGAATAAAACAATAGAACTCATACCAAGGGACTTTTGGTGGCCTCATATGTGGAAGGAAGTCAAAGAATATATCCGAACCTGTGATACTTGCAATAGATCTAAGGTACCCCGACATAAACCCCATGGCCTCTTGCAACCTCTACCTATTCCAGAAAGGCCATGGGCTTCATTTGTCTATGCATTTCATCACAGATCTACCAAAGTCAGATAAGTATGATACCCTCCTTGTTATTGTGGATAGATTTACAAAGATGGCACACTTCATTCTAACTACCAAGGCAATCACAGGTGCAGCCTCTGCTAGACTTTTTCTCAGGTACATATTTAGGCTTCATGGATTGCCTGATGATATTGTCAGTGATCAAGGTCCACAATTCATATCCAGCAGCTTCTGGAACAGTCAGTGATATTGTTAGTGATCAAGGTCCACAGCTTCATGATATTGTCAGTGATCAAGGTCCACAGTTCATATCCAGCAGCTTCTGGAACAGTCTTTGCAAGCTCCTTGGTATTCAAGTTAAACTATCTGCAGCAAATCATCCACAGACCGATGGACAAACACAACAGGTGAATCAAATCTTGGAGCAATATCTCTGTTGCACCAGCAACTATCATCAAAATGATTGGTTTGAGCTTTTACCCTTTGCAGAGTTTGCTTATAACAATAGTGTTCATGCATCTACTAAGCAGACTCCCTTCTTTGCAAATTATGGACAACATCCAAGGATGGATATACAACTCTCAAATCATGTCAAGAACCGAGCTTCCAGAGACAAGGCCCAGTACCTGATGAACATTCACAAAGAACTCAAGGAAGAGATCCGTACACCTCAAGAGCAATATAAGTATTATGCAGATCAACATCGTGTTCAGAATCCATCATATCAAATTCGGGATAAAGTATGGTTACTCAGAAGCAATTTGCAAACTTCAAGGCCTTGTGCAAAGTTAGATCATCAAAGATTTGGTCCATTTACTATCTTGGCCAAGATTAATTCAGTCACCTTCAAGCTCCAGCTACCAAGTACCATGAGAATACATCCAGTTTTCCATGTATCCATGTTGGAACCATATCAAAGTTCACCATTGAGGGGGGAGAGAACTAATCCTTCACCACCTATCGAGATTGATGATCATGAAGAATTCGAAGTCGAGCATGTCCTAGGTTCGAGAATATCCCAAAGAAGATTGGAGTACCTTATCCATTGGAAAGGGTATGACATCAGTGACCGTACTTGGAGCCTGCAGAAAACCTTCTGAGAGGACTAATCAAGGTTCAAGAATTCCATAAGAAAAATCCAACGAAGCAGAGACCAGAAATCATGACCGCTCCTCCTGGAACTCATCGCTTGAAGGGGGAGGTGATGTCATGGACAAGGAAACCATTCTGGACCTCAGATTCCATGTGACTTCTATATCTCATGATTGGTTCAGAATTTGGGGAAAACAATGCTTCCATTGCGTCCGGAACATGCCAAAACCCTAAGATCGACTGTCTTCTTGCTTGATTCTGACATCCAAAGACCATGCTTCGAATTGATGGCATCATCGATGACATCATCAATTCGTAACCGCCCTTGGAAAACCTATATAAGGAGGGTTTGGCCACATTCATAATCGGTCTTGTCAATACCAGTCTTGGGAGCTCAAGGAGTCGTGACCTCCAAGTAAGTACTCTTCAAGTTCCAGTTCTAGTTCTCGTCTTGTTCCTTCTTCTAGTCTAGTTCTTGGACATCATATCTTGTCCCCTTGTAATCTCATAGTACAAGATCATGTCGAGTTCTTTCTTGTATCTAGTTCATCTCCCAAAAGGGAGTTCTTGTAATCCAATTATCTTGTCTCATACTTACGATCCCGAGTTATGGGATCTCCTTTATCATCTCTAGTCCAGTTTTCCATACCTATTGGTCTCGGGTTGTGGGACGTCTTGTATCAGCTACATCTTCTTGTATTATTTTTCCTACGTGGGTGTTCTTGTAATCTTAAGTCTATTTCCGAAATCTTGTCTACTTAAGTCAGAGAGCACAATCTAGTGCTCCCCTGACACTCTTGAGAATCTACTCCAATCACATAATGTGGCAAGGACTTTGTTCGAGAGTTGAACTTCATCTACATGGAGAAGGACAAAGCAAGGTGACATAGTACATTTTGTATGGCATGTTTTGCATGGTGCATTTTGTACGATACGTATAATAAGTGAATGGTTCATGAATAGTGGATGTAAAGAATGTTTGGTACAATACATATGTTTATATATATATATATATATATATATATATATATATATATATATATATATATATATATATATATATATATATATATATATATATATATATATATATATATATATATATATATATATATACACACACACACGTATGTGTGTATACACACATATATATCATGGTAAAGAAAATGGTTTTTTTTTGGGAAATAAAAAATGTTTAGAACGTATAATGTTTCAAACATATTACTATCCTCTTTTGTTTTTTTTCATGTGCCTCGCATGTTTTCCGTTATGACATGCACTTTTTGTGCAAAAGGACACCCAAGCTTCAGTTCTATCCCAGAGCTAACATGAGGGAAGTCAAAACAGAAACATTCAAGATATGGTGCAACATACAGTGGGTTTAGTCTTTACTAGATTCATAAGAGTCTTGCAAGATGACCCCGATGTTCACGTCTGGTAATTTGAGCATATATTTTCGGGCTTGGATGGAAGTCACGACAACGACCGAATGGCTGATCAAGTATCCCCTAATCATTTCGTGCATTATGATGCATTGAGAACAGCATTCTTGCAAAGATTCAAGCAAACGAAAACGACCGGGGAGATGTTCTCGGCATTGCAATATATGAAGCAACAACCCAGTCACAACATTGGTTCGTATGCCACAATGTTCCAAAGCCTGTTGGGGAAGAATAATGAAGACAATAGACACCACAAGACATACTCAAAAGCTTGCTTGTCAATGGATTGTTGCCCATTTTGTGAGAGAAGGTGTGGCTTTACTCTATGGAGCTTGCTATTAACTTGAATGACATTATAAGCATAGTAGCTTTGTTGAAGCATAAACTCGGATTCAATCCAAATGGGTCTGTAGTAATCATTGATCCCCGCACAAATGTTAACTATAACACCACAAGTGACTCAAGATCCATTAAACCAGCTGCATTGTCCTAAATGTTGTAATGTCGGGCATCCAACGACTACTTGTGCACTCAATCAAATGTTTTGTGCCATCTATAATATGCAAAATCATAATATTGAGTATTGTTGATATAATGGACAAAACAACACCAAGCCCGCTACCACACGCCAAAAGCAATTCAGCTACTAAGGAGATCAATGGAGTCAGTATGCTCCAATCATTAGTACGGTGACACATGCTCAAGGAGCTACACGACTTTCGACTCGGAACAACTAGAACCAAGGAGATAACCCTAGTCCCCTCTTAACAGAATGAGGGGTACCATGGATTCAATCCACAACGTTGGGTCTATCTTCCCTACACAGCTAAACAAATCGATGAGACATGTAATGCCCAGAAATTACAATAATCTCAAGAATCAAAATGATACCAATAAAAACCATCTGGCCTTCGTCCACTGCACCTCTATGAATGTATGCATTCAAAATATGCCCACAAGTTCTCACATTTGGATCAAAACCTTCTATAACCATCTGATCAATACTGCAAAAGGCCAGCTCTATGTCACCAACAAGGGCACATGTCGTGCTTAACATGGTTCAAGAGACATCATCTTGGAGAGGAAGCTTTTCAAACATTTTGTGCTTCACATAGCTAAGCACACTTTGCATGCATGCCGAGCAATGTGCAACAAGAAATAAAATGATTTTTTGATCCCCTTGAAGTACTTACAACCTCAATGTGTACTTATAGCCCATATCAAGGGTAACCAAGGAGGCACAAGCTTCTAAAATACTTCCAAACCCTTTAAAGTACTTCCAAGCACACATCTTGGGGAGGAAGCTTTTCAAATGGGTAAGCACACCTTGCATACATGGCAAACAATGTGTCACTAACAGTATAACTATTTTCTGATCCCCTTGAAGTACTTTCAACTTCAGTGTGTACTTACAATCCCTTATCAAGGGTAACCATGGAGATACAAGCTTTTGAAATACTACCATAGGTTGCTGTAACAGGAGAAACTCCTTTGCAGTGGATTTTTCCATTGTCCACTCGAACTTTATGTTCAATGTACCCTGTGATCATTGCAGTCTATCCAACAAGATCTTCCACAGTTCATGAATAAAAATACTTTTTGGATTTTCCAGAAAACCAACAACCAAATCACTTGCAACAGATGCATTCTTCTCCAAATTCTGTTTTATTACTGCATTGTGCTGGCCATTATCTATGTCAGTTATTCCAACACAAGCCTTGAGAACTACTACAAGTAGGACAGTTTCAGGAGAGAGATCTTGCCCTTTCATCATCCTAAGTCTGTTTTCAGCTTCTTTATATAAATAATTTTCTGTATGACCTGCAATCAAAGTATTCCAAGACATGGCATCATAACCAGAAAGTTGATCAAAAATACATTCAGCATCTTCAATCAGGCCACAACAAGAGTAAAGGTCAATCAGGAAATCATTGATAAACACATCACTCTCCATTCCCTTTTCGAAAATGTCCATGACAACAACTTGCCCCTTTTCAGTATCTCTAACCACAGTGCAAGCCTCGAGACAACAAGCAAGTGTTATATCATCAAGAAGAATGTCCTCTTGTTAAGTCTTCCCAAAATGATACAGCTATAAACTTGTCAGGTGGTTACGCACAAGACAACATATGAATTTTACCTTTTTTGGTGAAATTTTGAAGCTCTCAATGCACAAACATGGCTTTTTTGGTGAAATTTTGAAGCTCTCAATGCACAAACATGGCTTCTACTTCCTCTGATATCAAAAGCTTGTTTGAGATCAAAAGATTTGAAGGTAACAGTTTTGATTTGTGGAAAGAGAGAATGTTGGGCATCCTCTTTCTTAAAGATTGTGAAGGGATTCTTGAGGAAGTCAAGCATGAAGATACGAGAGATGAGCATGGATGAACCTAAACAAGAAGGTCATCACTTACATCAAGATGGTTGTATCATACAAAATCTTAGTGGATTTGAAAGGCCTTACAACTGCTTTTGAGGTATGGAGAAGCTCAAAGCCACTTATGAAAATACCACGCATGTAAATCAAGTGCATCTTATGCGTAAGCTAGTGTGTATGCAGCTTGATGAGTCAAAAAGTGGAGCTGAGCAATTACTTGCTTTTACAGGTACTCTTTCACAATTGCAAGACTTCGGATTACCTTCATTTGATGATAAGCTTAAGGCCATCTTCTATGACCTTACCAGATTCATGGAAAACATTGGTTGTTTCACTTTCAAATAGCCCCAATCTTACCTTTGATGGTGTAAAGGGTTCTATTTTGAATAAGGATCAGGAGGAAAGCTAGTCGAGAGGGAAGTGGTTCAACCAATGTGGCTAGAAGAAGAACAGAAAAGAAAAATGGAAATGTGCAGAGAACAAGAGCAAAAGGTCACAACAAGCCTAATTGCAAATGCTACAAAGTTGAACTAGAAAGAAAGAACACAGGTGACAAGAAGAAAAAGGACACCGAGAATGAAGCATATGACAACTCAAAGGACAAGGACAAACAGAAGGCCAATGTGGCCTCGAGTGTCATCATTGAGGAGCTATCAGATCCAGAAGATATAGTTTGTGCTACTATGGGAGCAAATCATGCCGAAGTTGCTGATGCTTCTGTTAATATTCATGCACAAGATATGTAGATCACAAAGAGGGATTTGATTAATGACTTGCTTACTGTGAATGATGCTTTGTCACAAACATGGATTGTGGATTCAGGTGCACCGTTCCATGTTACTCCTATTAAGGAGTGTTTTACCACTTTTCATGCAGGCAGCCATGGACATGTATATCTTGAAAATAACCATGCTTGTTCTATTCTTGGCATGCGAATAAAAAGGATAGGCAGAGCAGCATACTTTGCATATATCCCAGGAAAAGTACATCGAAAAAGTGCTAGACAGATTTAATGTGGCTGATGCTAAGCCTCTTGGAGTGCCATTGCAGCCACATGTTAAGCTTTCCAAGGATGACTGTCCCAAAGATGATGATGCAGCCAATTACATGAAGAGTGTTCCATATGCATCAGCTTGTGGTTCACTTATGTATGCTATGGTTGCCACTCAGCCAGACATTGCTCATGCAATGGGAGTTGTTAGCAGGTTCATGGTTAATCGTGGTACAGCTCATTGGGAGGCAATCAAATCTATCTTGAGATATTTGGAAGAAGTGATGTGGACACACGCAAGTCCACACGTGGCTATGTATACACCCTTGTAGGTGGAGCTATTTCATGGTGCTCTAGACTTCACAGGATAGTTGCACTATCTACTTCAGAGGCTAAATATATTTCAGCCACAGAGGCTTCCAAAGAAGCCATTTGGTTAGCCTACTAGTGCCGTGAGTTTGGGATGCCTAAAAAGACACCTGTACTTGGATGCGATAGCAAGAGTGCCATATGTTTGGCAAAGAATGCCATGTTTCATGCTCACACAAAGCATATTGATGTGAGATACCACTTCATCTGAGAGGTGTTAGAGGATGGCCTGACAACTTTGATCAAGGTCAATACTTCACAGAATCCTACAGATGCTCTCATGAAGTGTCTACCCAAGGCACAACATCAGCCATGTATAAAAATGGTGGGAGTTACCTAGCTTAAAGGAGCTTGATCCATTAAGTGGGAGGTTGTTGGGGATAAAGGCCCCAAGGACTCTCCTTTTGTATATTTTGACCCTTCCATCTGAAAGCTCTCTTCAAGAGCTTTCCAAACATATTTTTGTTATACTTTTTGGACCCCAAACTCGGGAGTTATAGGCATTTACATTATTTTTATGACTTTTGGTCATTGGCCGTATGTGAACATGCCCAAATGACCTAAAAGTCACTTATCAATAAGACTTGGTCCCAAATCTCTCATAACTTGATCGGGACTTCTTCAACTTTGCCTTCTCCATCTTCTTCTTCATATTTCTGCGCAAGTTTCTCTCTCTACTTTCTCTCTCCGCACATGGTAACCACTCCCTTGGCGTTTGGAGCAACCGAGCACACCACGACATAGCTCTCCGTGGTCTCTTTCACCATATGCATTGAATGATAGTCTACTACACATAATGACTTAACACTCTTCCTCTCCTCTTTTGGAGTTGCAAAAACATTGAACCTTGGTTGGAATCGGGATGAAGTGAGATGTCATAGCAAGACAACTTCCACGATTAAACACTCTCGAGCTGACCTTTGGCCTTTACTCCATCACTAATTGGGCAGTCAAATGGATCTCTAATCAGCTCCACTTGTGGATCCTTTGGTTCATCTAGCAATCGCAAAACATGCTGGTTTTTGCGTTCTCCATTATGCATGATGGCATCATTCCACCATCAGTTCTGCGCCCAATTGAATCTTCCTTCTTTGAAATCAAACCCTTTCGATAAAAGATATAGCTCATTACTCACATTCTTCTAGTGGACTCCAAGGAGCTTTATAAATATTTGGCCTAATGGCCTTCTGAACAAGTTTCGTTTATGATCAATAGAATCTATAGAGCCCCTTTTTTTATTAATGAAATTCAGTTATACATATAAATATGTACATACACACGTACGTATGTATGTACAGCTGTTTTGTTAATGAGCAACAGAATTTTTGTACAGCTTTTTTGTTTTGAATGAGATTCAATTATATATATGCATGTGCACATACATACGTACGAATGTAGGTATGTATGTATAGAAATTACAATATTCATAAAACCAAATAAAGGTGTAAATAAATTAATCGCTGGCCCCTTACGCCAGCAGCCAATTTGGACATAAACATAACTGGGGAGATGCCTAACCATCCAGACCCAAAATTGAGCTGTAGAGGTATCAGGCCCAGAATCATGTTCAGAGTATCATCTCTGTGAGGAAAAGCTCAATTTTTTGTGATGGACGAAAAGTCTACTTCAAGCTCGAAAATCAATCTGGGGAGGCTAGAAGCACTAATGGGTCCAAAGCATACTTAAACAGTACGATGCAACATGGGCGGCCCAGTTTCGAGGCATTCAGGAGCACATAATCAAAAACCAAATGATAATATAGAAAAGTCAGTTTTATGATGTACATAACATCTAACCTGCCTTTCTCGATGCAAGATTTGCGAAAAGTAAATGTCATGGTACAGACTATTCAATTGGCCCAAACGAAAACCACAGTGATCTAAAACCTTGATTCGAATTGACAGAGAACATAGAATCAAAAGAGAGTACATGGTTATTACTGCACCTACGGAAAATCCATCCGGGTCTCATGTCATTTAATCGAAAGCATGTAACCGAGAAATTTGTGCCGCTAGAAATGCAATATAGGCATCGTCAACCCCGAATATTTAGAGACCAAAGAAGAGAGCTTACTTTGTCGTCAGTCATGTCTATAGTCCTGCTGTCTATAATCTTCATTTCATTCATCTCTTTCGGTAGTTGTTCTGCGCCTCGATTTGCAGTAATGCTGGAACTGGTGTTGGGCTTTTTGCTAGATAAGTGTCCTCCTCCACCACCTCCCCCACTCACAGAGGCCATGTGGTTCGTATCCCCTTCGTTTCGAATCTGCTCGACTTGGCCTCTGAGTCTAGCGTGAACGATAGATGACGTTTGGGGGCTGAGACGCTACTATAATATTTTCATTCGACTACAGCTCGACAAGCGGGTCCCGTTGCGATGATGAAGAGACGTGAAAATTCAGAGTGTCTTTTCCTGAAGCACGAACAAACCAGAGAGAGAGATAGAGAGAGAGAGAGAGAGACGTTGTTGGGTTTCGTGAGGAGGAGAGCTGCACGCAGTGAATCGCTATGTGGCAGCGGAACAGTTGAGAAGGGTCCAAAGTACACTCCAAACGAGAGGGTCTATGGGCGCTGGAGAAAGAGAGGGAAAAGCTCTCAGTCTTTCAGCACAAATGAGCTCTCGGGAGTCGAGAATCGGGATTCGGGAGAGGGTGAGACCGTGAGAGGCTCCTTGTCCAAACGGAGAGTCAGGCTCGAGTGTCGAGTCTTACGCCCCGAGGACCTACAGCAGAGCTAAAAGTTCGGAAACTCGTCTGGAGGTGAGGCTTCAGCTACATTAAAAAGAATACACCCAGCTCAATGGTGCACAGTAAGACTGGGGAGGCTAATTCCAGGAGTGAGGCAGGTCGATGGACATGTGAAAAGACCTCAGCGTTATGCTCCAGAAGTCAGTTAAGCTATGTACCAAAGGAACACCTTTTGTATGTTCAAGGTCTAATTGTCTGGTTTTCTGAGAGCAGAGGAATCACGTTGTTTTTTCATGTTTGAACATGAATCCAAAGACTGAATCTCAATTGAATCTTATAGAAGATGAATCTCCTTTTGATTGCATCACAAGCTATCTGGTCATGCCACACTTGAAGGAGGAGCATCTGAGGGAATAAATGTGATGAAGAGAGGATAAACTTTCCACTTTGCATGTTCAAGTTTAAACCTTGACTTGACATCTGACCATAGACTTGATCTCCACCAAACTTTAAATCGTATCAGAGATAAAGGCATGAGGCATGAGAGATGTTGGCGGTTACACTGGTCGTTGTCTCCTCGGTCTACTGTCTTGAATATCGTGATGTTTTATGTGAAGCTGGAGCCAACCATCTCTCTATGGGTTGAATCTTATTAGGTACAGATGCAATGTTCCATCATAATTTCTTGAGCTTTATCAACTCTCCATTTATGCTATTCCTTGTGATCATGGAAAAAATGGGAAACTTGTTCTCTTTGTTGATGGAATGTCTGAAAGCTTTGACATGAAGTATCTATGATTTGGATATTACTATGATCATATTACTTTGTATGAGTTCAGGTGACGTTTGTGAGATACCTTTTTTTTAATGTTGTTTTGCATATATTGTTCCGATTCATACATGCAATGGGAGAAAGATCTTTGGAGGCAACTGAGAGTAGCTATTCAAATTATATCTTACAAGTGTAGCCAAAATCCAGAATGTTCCAGATTCATTGTACTTACCGAAAGTGCTTGAATATTGAGGTTTTGGTACCTTTTTGGGGTCCTCATTGTACTTCCTCATGAACTATCTTCTTATAAATATGTTTTCTATTCGCAGCAATGGAAGTGCCCTAGCATGCACAAATACACCCACATACCATGAATGCGTATTAATGAGCTAGAAAAATAATGTGCTTGGTTAGTAAACTAAATATATTCAAGTATTTGCTATTGATTTTGATCCCTTGGTATTCCATGAGGTGAAGAGGGTGGAGGAAAGCGTTCATGCAAACAAAAAGAGCAACACAATTACAGATGAAAAGAAAAGCACAATACATAGGTGGATTTTCACCACAACGCTCACTAAAATATTGCTCATGTATAAGATTAAATGATCAATGTATTGATGGACTCTGTCCTTGCTAAACATTGTGTATCTTGTCAATGTATTTGTAAACAGCTAGTGCATCGTAAAAAATGGATTAAGTCTCTGTGAGAAGTTAGTAGCTATGAGAATTGCTATAATATTTTGTTATAATCACTCTATATTTACATTTTTTGCATAGTCTTTACTTGGCGCATGCATCGGCAGATGAAATTCCTTTGCATAATGCTCAATGGAGAATGAACTTCTTTCTGCGTTTCATATGATGAAATCAAATGTTATAACGATGATTTGTGGAGAATTTGCTAAGTATGTCGAAGTTTAACTTGAAGTAAGATGACTCTAGGAATGATCATAGTGGTGGAACTTGGAAGTCGGAATAGAAAATAAGAGTGTGTTGATATTATGCAAGTCATTTTGCATGTGCATGAAGATCAACTATCGAAGAGGACTGACTCGTGAAGATCCAGCAATCAAGGAAGAGTGACTAAAGTTCATGTCCACGATAAGAAAATTCAAGTTGATCACAATAAGCTCTTTAGCTAGCTTGTCATCATAACTTGGTCTCTCCTTATCGAATCCCTCTTGCACACATCCTAGGACCAGAAAATTTAAGGTGATCACAACCTCCAAGTAAGCGCTTTAGCTATCTCATCATCCTACTTTGGTTTCTCCTTATCGAATCCCTCTTGCAACTTTTTGATCTCCTTGGTAATCTTGGCCTTAGTAGAGATTGATATATCTTTTTATTTGTCCTATCTCTATCCCTCTTGCAACTTTTTACTCTCCTTGGCAATCTGTGGGTAAAGGTGTACTCAGTGCCTTGCCACCATGCATATTGAACATGTGAAGTACTTTGGATATGTACTCACTTTGAGACAAGTATATGCACCTTTTACTCCTATCATGAGTATTGTGCATGCTGAGAATATGTTTGACATCCCCCAAATCCTTCATATCAAATGTCTCACTCAACTTCTTCTTGAGCAATGATAAGTCATTAGAGGACTTCTAATTAGCAATCAACATATCATCAACATAAAGTATCAACCATATCAAGTTGTCATCTCTGCATATCTTTGTGTATAGACAATGATCCTCATTGCTTTGAGACTAGCCTTAAGACTTCATAAAAGCATCAAACTTTTGGTACCATAATCTAGGGGACTGCTTAAGTCCATGTAAGCTCTTCTTCAGCTTAGAAACTAGAGTCTCTTTGCCAGGAACTACGTAACCCTCTAGTTGCTTCAAATAGATCTCATCGAGAAGATCTCCATGCAAGAAAGTAGCTTTCACATCCATTTGGACTAGCTTTAAGTCATCCAGTGCAACGAATCCAAGTAACATGTGTAGTGTAGTCATGTTGACTACTGGAGAGAAGATTTCTTCAAAATCGACATCATGTCGTTGCCTAAAACCATTTGCAACCAATCGTGCTTTATACTTTGGAGAAGCACCATCCAATGTGAATTTCAAATTATATACCCATTTCCATGGTAAGGATTTCTTGCCCTTTGACAAAGGCACTAAATCCCAAGTACCATTCTTGTGAATATAATCCAATTCACTCTTGTTGGGACACCGCCACTTGATTCGATCCTTTGTTTGCATAGCCTCTTTGTAGTAAGAAGGCTCATTAGCATCTATTTGCATAATAAAATCCAAAACCTAGAACATATATATCAGGTGTATGCAAGACATGTGTAGAAATTCTCAATGGTTGCTAAATAAGAACATTTGCAGACCGCTCTGATTGGACACTCTCTTGAACATCCCTGTGTGTAGCATTCTTATGCATGCTAATTGGAGGACTAGTATCATCAAACACCACTCTAATCACTTCAATCTCCTTAAGGGGTTGTTTATGCATCTAAGAATCACTGAAAAATGACATCGCTACTTATGATCACTGACCATGTTTTGGGATCCCGTAAGTGATATCCAAATTGGCCTTCTCGACTATATCCAAGAACAATGCATTTCTTTGACTTATGGTGCAACTTTTATCTAAGATTATTGGGTATATGAACATGCGTTTCACACCCAAAAACTCGAAGATGATCATAATATGGTGGCTTCCCTGTCCATAATTCTTGTGCCACTTTTCAAACTTTGTTAGTACTAGGTGAAAGTTTAATCACATGAACTACAGTCAATACTCCTTTTGCCCAAAAGTCTTGTGAAAGGTTTGCATAATGCAATATAGAAACATCTCTATTCATCCTCTCAACTACACCATTCTGTATTGGGGTACAAGAAGTTGTAAACTCTCTATGAAGTCCTCTAGACTAACAAAAAAGACTAAATTCATGTGAGGTACACTCACCTCCATTATCTGAATGTGAAACCTTGAGCTTATTTCCTATTTGAGTCTCAACTAAAGCAACCCACTTTTTGAAAGCAGGGAATACCTCATCCTTCAATTTGATATGATATACCCAAACCTTTCTAGTAGAATCATCTATGAAAGTGACAAAGTAAAGAGAACCACCTAATGACCTTGTGGGCATATGTCCAAATATATCTATATGAATGAGATATAAAGGCTAAATTGAAGATTCAAAGTGCTTTTTATGCACATTCCTAGTTTGCTTTCCATATTGACAATTCTCACTATATATATATATATATATATATGTATGTGTGTGTGTGTGTATATGTATGTATGTATGTATGTATGTATGTATGTATGTATGTATGAATGTATGTATGTATGTATGTATGTATGTATGTATGTATGTATGTATGTATGTATGTATGTATGTATGTATGTATGTATGTATGTATGTATGTATGTATGTATGTATGTATGTATGTATGTATGTATGTATGTATGTATGTATGTATGTATGTATGTATGTATGTATGTATGTATGTATGTATGTATGTATGTATGTATGTATGTATGTATGTATGTATGTATGTATGTATGTATGTATATATATATATATATATATATATATATATATATATATATATATATATATATATATATATATATATATACGTGTGTGTGTGTGTGTATGTATGTATGTATGTATGTATGTATGTATATAAAGATAATACATGTAAGTAGTTAAAACAAGAAAGAATTCACATTCCACTATGAGATATGTGACCCAAACAACCATGCCAAATTCAAGTCATAGGATATTTAGTATTGGCTAACAGGTGTTCTTTATGTGATACAAATAAATGATAAAGTGAGGCTACTTTGCTTCCTTTGGCAAGGGGTGAGCATAGAAAACCACTTTGTAACCAAGGTCATTAAGTGGACCAACGGACATCAAAATACATGATAATTGAGGTACATGATGCGTAGTGAACTTTGAACCATTAATGAATTGCACAACCACATCTCTAATCCAGAAAATGTCACACTCATAAGAGTCACCAAGTCTCATGTTACCAAGAGACTTTGATGCGTAAGTAGAGAATCATTCTCTATGTGGTGTCACATGGAAGGAAGCACCAAACCCATGCATGGGAAAGAAAATCAATTGTAAGAGCTTTAGTGGGCACAAAACTGTCAAGTGCAACACATCAAAATCATCAAAAATAGCATCGATTTCTTCAATCTTCAGAATCGAAGCGGATGGTATAGGTAACAACTTAACATGCGTATCAACATTTTTTCCTTTGCCTTTAGCATTCTTTAATGAATAGTTGTCTTTCTTCATATATCCTTTCTTATGACAATAATGGCACTTGATATCCCTCTTCCTTGATTTACTTGTACTTTTATTTTGTTGACCATTCTTTTCCTTGTTCTTACTCCTGCCACATTGTTGATTCTTAACTTTTGTAAGAATCACAAATATATTATGCATCTCCACTTTGAGTGCTATTGGAGACAATGTACAAAATGAGTCCAAGACTCATCAAGTAGCTACTATATTAGTTCTATATCATAGGTCCTCTACAAAAATGATGTCAGGCATCTTGGATAAAGGAAAAAGCCTTCACCTAGGCGACTTGAGTTCAAAACTCGCGGGTGGCAACGACACAACAAGTATATGTTTTTTAATAAGATTTTAGAACTATTGCTTTTGATTGCAAAAGATTGGTGATGATTTTAACAATCGTAGTTGATTTTCGTGATTGATGTTGATCATAGCTTTTTAGAGCACTTTTAGAAGGATACTTCAAAGCTATATAAACAAGACATTGCCACTCTTTTGTTGATATATTTAGGTAGTGATGTGTGTGAACACTCTAGGAATGCCGGGCCACTTTTTTCCTCTTTAGGAGGTTTTTTTCCCCCGGCTTGTATATACGCCTATTGCCCTAATGGGCTACTTATCTTTGTACATTCTCTAGTAATACATTCAGACTTGTGTGTTGTGCTCCAAGCTTCTTCTTCTTCCTTGTGCTGTTCGCGTGCTTCCGCAGACGTCTAACTCCAACAATTGGTATCAGAGCAGGTCGTCGCTTCTTCTAGGGCGCCGTCGACACTCCTCCGTTTGCAGTCTCAGATTCGCACGAAATTTGGTGAGCATACTCAGGGTGTTTCCGAGATCAAAACAGCTTTGCTGTGTGGTGCCAAAATCGCGATCTGAGCTCGTTTCGGCCTCCGAACGCACTATCGCAGCGCTTGTGCAGGCTATTTCGTCCTTTTGTGCCAAAGGTATATACCAGTTTCGAAGTCTGCTACAGGTCTAGCAGAACTTGTTTGGGCAGTTCCGTTCAACTTTTTTAGATACAGTCAATTTTCTGCATCAAGGTATTTTAGTCACCGGCCATGGCTGAAAGCAGTGATGTATTCCGTATGTTGGCTGTTGAGGATAAGTTGGATGGTACCAACTACCCATTATGGGCTTATATGATGCGACATGTACTGGTTGCAAAAGGATTGTGGAACATTGTGCAGGGTGTTGAAAGACGTCCTGTTACACATGTAACGACAGGTACTGCAAATACAGGTGTTGGAGCTGATGAAGATGGTGTCGAAGATGATATTCCGCAGATTCCTGTTCGTGCTGCTGTTTCTGTTGCACCTACTGCAGAGCAGATTCGTTGGGATGGCAGAGATGCCCAGGCACATGCATTGATAGCTTTGTCTGTCAAACGTGCCATTATTCCTCACATTCGCTCTTGCAGAACAGCAAAGGATGCTTGGGATACACTTACCACTTTGTACCAGGCTAGGAATGAGGCTCGTGTTGCTTACCTCCGAAAACAGTTGGAGAGTGAGCACATGAATGATGGTGATTCTATGGACAGTTTTCTTACAAAGATCAAA
The DNA here is from genome assembly GCA_020310875.1 of Ceratopteris richardii. Classification (NCBI taxonomy): domain Eukaryota; kingdom Viridiplantae; phylum Streptophyta; class Polypodiopsida; order Polypodiales; family Pteridaceae; genus Ceratopteris; species Ceratopteris richardii. Next base: position 3,187,674 of record CM035412.1, read on the forward strand.
GACCTAAAGGAACAATTGATTTCTGCTGATGAGGTTATACCAGATAGCTCACTTGTGCAGACCGTTCTGAATGGTCTTCCTGATTCATATCAGAGTTTTGCCTCTACACTTCGGTTGATGATGAAAGGCAATCCGAATGCCTTGTCATTTGAAGAATTAGTCTCTGTTCTGTTGCAGGAAGATCAGTCCAGGCAGAACAGGTCCATTATGTGTGTTGCAGATCAAGCTTTCCTGGCTAGTCAGAAGGGCAAAGGAAAATGGAGCTCTTCTACTAGTAAGCAGAAATCTGCAAATACTGCACATTCAAAGAACCATGACAAAGATGAGAAAAAATCAGAAAAGCAGAAATTGTTTTGTAAGTACTGTAAAGGCAATGATCATATCATAAAGAACTGTCCAAAACTGGCTGCTAAAGAGGCAAAGAAGAAAGAGGCTGGAATGGTTGTTGCAGAGGCCTCTACACCAAAAACAGAGTCTGCAAATCTTGTGCAGGAAGAAGAATGGGCGTTTACTACTGTCTGCAGTTTTGACCCATCTTCTCCTGATCAGTGCATGTCTGCAGTAGACTCAGATGTTTGGTACTTTGACAGTGGGGCGACCAAACATATTACCTCGCAGCGCAGTTTTTTCTCTTCACTCGAGCCTGCCTCTACATGGAATACTGTCACATGCGCCAATAACTCCTCTTATCCTATTATGGGAGTTGGTAAGATCATTCTGACTACTGCTGATGGTAGTTCTTTCACTTTGTCAGATGCTTTATTTGTGCCAGGGATCAAAAAGAATCTGTTATCAGTTTCTGCATTAGCCAAGATTGGCTTGGTTGTGAAATTTGTTGATGACAGGTGTACAGTCCATGATCTCTCAAATGGCGATGTGATTATTGCTTCTGGCATTTTATGTCGTGGGCTGTATAAGCTCATAGACTATGAAAGATCTATGAATGATTCGGCATGTGCAGTTCATGATTCTCAGGCTATGTCAGATGCAAAGCTTTGGCATGCACGCTTTGGTCATCTAAATTTTGCTAGTTTGTTACGCCTGCAGAAATCTGAAATGGTGTCCTCTTTGCCCAAACTTGAGGCACTTGGAAAACATGTTTGTGAAGGCTGTATTTTGGGAAAAATGCAGCGTTCTTCCTTTCCAAAAGATGGTTCAGTTCGGGCTACGCAGAAATTGCAGCTTGTACATAGTGATGTCTGTGGTCCTATGCAGACACCCTCTTTTGGAAATTACCTTTACTTCGTGACTTTCGTTGATGATTTTTCCAGGCATGCATGGGTATATCCACTCAAAGCAAAGTCGGAAGTGTTCATGTGCTTCAAACAGTTTTTGGTTTTGGCTGAAAATCTGTCAGCATGTAAAATGGGCACCCTCCGTTCTGATCGAGGGGGGGAATATATGTCTTCAGATTTTAATGCATTTCTGGCTGAACGTGGGATAAAACACCAGTGTACAGTGCCGTATACACCTCAACAGAATGGAGTTGCTGAACGGAAGAACAGGTCTCTCATGGAGATGGCAAGGTGTATGGTCAAGAGTCAGGCTTTACCTCATAGTTTCTGGCTTGAGGCTGTCATGTGTGCAGCATATGTACTGAACAGGTGTCCCACTAAAGCGTTGCAGTCTATCACTCCATATGAGGCTTGGCATGACCGCAAGCCATCTGTTGCTCATCTGCATGTTTTTGGTTGTTTGGCATATGCATTAGTGCCTGAACAACATCGCAGAAAATTGGATGATAAGGCAGTAAAATGTATTTTTGTTGGGTACAGTTCTGAAAGTAAAGGCTATCGTCTGTATCATCCACAGACTAAACGCATTTTGGTTAGCCGTGATGTTGTCTTTGTGGAAGATGCTATTCAGCCATTGCTTTCATGTACTAAGGAGACATCTGTTAGCTCCAAAGACATGTATGATACTTTGATGCCTCTTTTTAGAGGTGGACAGGCTAGTGTTGGTCCTAATGAGGCAACTTCTCAGCCTTTGCAGGTTTCATATGATGATGCAGATCATTCCATTTCTGATGCAGATTTACATGATGCACTTGCTGATGAGAGAGCTGATATTGAGCAGGCAAAAACTATGCCAAAATGGATGGTGCAGACTTTGCGTGACAACAAATTAGATGCACCTTTGTCATATCGTACTCGTTCAGGCTCTCATAGTGCCTCCTTTGCATCAGATTGCTATGCTATGGCTGCATCTAGTCTCTGTGATGAGAATGATCCTGTTTCTTTTGATGAAGCACAAAATTCAGAAAATTGGATGGCTGCTATGCAATCTGAATATGATGCTATAATGAAGAATGGTACATGGTCGTTATGTGACTTGCCTCCTGGCAAGAAGGCCATTGGCACTAAGTGGGTATACAAGCTGAAGCGTAAACCTGATGGTACCGTTGACAGGTATAAGGCTAGGCTTGTTGCAAAGGGTTATGCACAGGAAAGAGGCATTGATTTTGATGAGACCTTTGCACCTACATGCCGTATGACTACTGTTCGTAGCATTTGTGCACTTGCAGCCCATCATGGTTGGAATGTACATCAGTTGGACATTAAAATAGCATTTCTGAATGGTGACTTGCATGAAGAAGTGTATGTTTTTCAGCCCCGTGGCTTTGTGCAGAAAGGGCATGAAAACCAGGTGTGCAGATTAAAGAAGGTGTTATATGGTTTAAAGCAAGCACCACGTGCTTGGTATGAGAAGATACATGCCTATCTGATTGCACATGGTTTTGAGAACAGTCCAACTGAAAGCACCTTATATGTTAAGCGTGCTAATGATGTGCTTCTGATCATTGTTGTCTATGTTGATGACATGCTGCTCACTGGTCCTATTGAGACACATATTGCTGATTTTAAGGCTGATTTGCATGCCTCATTTGAGATGTCTGATTTGGGGCATTTGCATCACTATTTGGGCATTCAGTTTATGCACGTTGATGGTGGAATGGCTTTGTGTCAAACGAAATATATTGACACATTATTGCAACGTTTTGGCCTTGAAGACTGTAAGCCTATTGCCACTCCTATGGAGACAGGTTTACGATTGAGTCTTCATGATGCTGGAGATGCATTTGATGCTGTTCTCTATCAGCAGGCTGTTGGATGCTTGATTTACTTATGCATTACTCGGCCAGATATTCAGTTTGCTGTCTCACAGATGAGCAGGTTTATGCATTGCCCAGGAGTCACGCATTGGAAAGCGGTTAAGCGCATCTTTCGCTACTTGAGTGGTACTCGGCTACTTGGGTTGTTTTATCCCAAGGGGTGATCACTACCGCCAGATTTGCATGCTTTTTCTGACTCAGATTGGGCTGGTTGCTATGACACTCGTGTGTCCACCAATGGTTTTTGCTTCATTCTTGGTAGCTCATGTATATCTTGGTTGAGCAAGAAGCAGCCTACTGTGGCCACTTCCAGTTGTGAGGCTGAGTATAGGGCAGCTTTCACAGCGACTGTTGAGTGTGTGTGGCTCAGACGCCTTATGGCTGATTTGGGTGTTGGCCAGTCTTCTGCCACCACCATCTTCACTGACAGTCAGAGCGCATTGGCAGTTGCGAGGAACCCTGTGTTCCATGCTCGCACTAAGCACATTGAGGTGCATTATCACTATGTCAGGGAGAGGTTCTCTGCTGGGGAGATCAGCTTGGCATATGTGCCCACGCAGGAGAACATTGCAGACCTTTTCACGAAGGCTCTGCCTAGGGAGAAGTTTGAAGCTTTCCGCAAAGCTTTGGGCTTACTTCCTTTTGTGGAGTGATTTCCACATAGCTTGGCACTTCCTTATACATGAGTGCCAGCTCCTTGTTCACCGCATCACTCCCAGGGGGGATTTGTTGATATATTTAGGTAGTGATGTATGTGAACACTCTAGGACTGCCGGGGGCACTTTTTTCCTCTTTAGGAGGTTTTTTTCCCCCGGCTTGTATATACGCCTATTGCCCTAATGGGCTACTTATCTTTGTACATTCTCTAGTAATACATTCAGTCTTGTGTGTTGTGCTCCAAGCTTCTTCTTCTTCCTTGTGTTGTTCGCATGCTTCCGCAGACGTCTAACTCCAACATCTTTGTAATAATCATATCAAGCTACAATCTACTCAAGGAGGAGAGCTTGAAGGAGATCAGGGAGGAAGAGTTTCTACACTCTTAGAGGAGGTGTGCTCTACATCTGGAGACATCTGGAGGAGTTCATGTCAGCAACATATTGTGAGTAACAAGTCTACATTTGTCCCCACTTGTTCATTCACTAGTTTTTTATTTAAATAATCAAAATTCAGGTTTTCTGTAAAATAGTTCTAAATTGTTCATATTCTCCATATTCTCAGAGATACACTCTTCATACCTCTTAGACACACAATCTCTTGTATCTAGTTCCTATTTTTGCCTAGATTTAGATATTGTCAGTTTGTATCATATTCACACATTGTGATTTGACATTGGAATATAAGTTAGTGTAGGTGACCATTCTAGCTTACCATACATGTTGAAAACCTATCTATTCTCTATCTGTCTCTTACCATCATCTTTTTGAGTATTAAGGTGTGTATGTTAAGGTTCATATGTTGGAAGATCCTATAAACCTATGATTAATTGTTATTGAGGCCCAAACTACTTCCAACGTTTGGTATTAGAGCATAGTTGACATACACCCTTAACAAGATGAGTGGCTATAGACTTGAGAATGAAGACAAGCTTGAGGGAATGTCTAACTATGCAATGTGGAGTTTTATGGTGATGAATCTATTAGTATCAAAAGACTTGTGGAATATTGTCAATGGCACTTATCTAAGGCCAAGACAAGTCGGAGAAGATGTTACTCCATCTTCTCGAAAAACCCCTATTCCTATTTCTGCTTAATAGGAGGTTGGTGAAGAAGATGGAACCACTTCATCATCAGGAGTCCATACTACTACCAGATTACTTCCTACAGAAGAGCAATCTAGATGGGATTCAATGGATGCACTAGCACTTTCATATATTGCTATGGAACTCAAGAGGCATATTATACCTCAAATCAGGTCTTGAAAAACCTCTCAATAGGCTTGGTTAGAGTTAGAGAATCTCTATCAAAGCAGAAACCCTGCTAGAAAAGCTCATCTTAGGAGACACCTAGCCAATACAAGGATGAAAGTTGGTGAATCCGTTCAATCATATATTTTGAAGCTTAAAGATTTATGAGGTTAGTTACTCAATATTGGAGTCAACATTTTAGATGAAGAGATGTTAAACACACTTCTAAACTCACTTCCATCTACATATCATGCTTTTGTTACTTCTTTATCTCTCTCTATAAGAGATAGAGAAATTTCATTTGAAGAGCTATAGTTCCTATTACTTTAAGATGAAGATCAACAAAATGGTGTGGAAGAGAATGAAGAAGTTATGTTATCATCATCGAAGGGGAAGGAAAGTAAGTCTTCTAGTTCTAAGTCTTCCAGCCCCCCCTAATGCTTCCTCTACACCCAAAGAAAAGTCTTCTACTACATTTGATTCAAGAGAGGAGTATGCCATTACTGTAAGAGACCAGGTCATTTCATAGCAGAATGCAAAACAAGGTTTTTTAATGAGAAGAAGAAAGCATCACGTAATAGTTGAAGATGATCCAAAACCTAAATCTTCAACGGTAGATTCATATGCATGTGTTACTATTGAAGAGATAGCTTTTGATCAAGCAACATTAAATGCAATCTCAGATAATCCTTGGGTTTTTAATTCTAAAGCTACTAAGCATATGACATATTGCAGAAAGTTATTTTCTTCCCTTTCTAACTCTTTAGGTAGAAGAGTGACCATTGCATATTGTCATGATTTGGATGGTGTAGGTGTTGGAGAATTAAACCTTAAGTCCATACCAGGTGGAAATTTCACAATTTCCAATGTTCTTTATGTTCAAAATATGAAGAAAAATTTTCTCTCTATCTCTACTTTATTGTCAGATGGTTATAAAGTTGTTTTTAAGCCCAAAGATTCATGTCATATCCTCTCACTTGATGAGGAGCATTGTCTACTTAAAGGTGAAAACAAAAGTGGCATGTTTGTGTGTCCAAAATTAGTCATGTTAATGTTGCTAGGTCTACTACACCTAAGGAGAACATGAGGTTATGGCACGCTAGATTTGGTCATATCAGTTACATAGCTCTCAAGCATATCAAAGATCAAGGTATGGTGGTGAGTTTGCCTACTTTTGCTTTACCAGATGATGTAGAGCCATGTGAAGGATGTCTTGAAGGAAAGATTCACAAACTACCTTTCAAGAAGCATGGATACATCACGACCACAAGGAAGTTGCAGATCATGCATTCAAATGTGAATGGTTTGATGAGAAGAGATTCTATTCAAGATTTCAGGTACTTTGTTATGTTCATTGATGATTTCTCAAGATATCCGTGGATTTATGGTTTTAAAAATGAACTGAGAGGTTTTTTCTACTTTCAAGTTCATAGCCATGGTTGAAAACGAAAGTCATTCAAAGATCCAGATTTTGAGAAGTGATAGAGGAGGAGAGTACATATTTAAAGACTTTTAAGTCTTTCCTTGAAGACGAAGGTATCTCTCATCAACTCACTATTGCTTACACACCAGAATAGAATGGCGTTGTTGAGAGAAAGAACAGGATACTCGTTGAGATGATTTGTAGTATGATGCCATCCAAAAAAAAATCTCCCAAATTTTGGTTTGATGTAGTACATATAGCTAATCACATTCTTAATAGGTCTTCCACAAAAGCTTTGAAGGTCATTACACCTTATGAAGCTTACTATGGAAAGAAACTCAATGTGAGTTACTTCAAAGTCTTTGTTTCCCCAGCTTATGTTCACATTGAGGTTGATAAGCTTGATGTAAAAGCCATTAGAGCTATCTTTATTGGTTATGCAATTGAAAGCAAAGGATACAAATTCTATGTTCCAGATACAGGTGATATCCTACTCTCACACAATGCATATATTGCAGAAAGTCAGATTTACGATAAGAACAAAGAGATTCCAAAATTCATAAAAGAAAATGACTGCATTTTTCAAAAGGAATTTGGATTCTTACATTCAACCATACAAGGGGTTGATGAGCCTTCTTAAACTCTAAGAGATGCACTTGATAAAGGTGAAGAGAGAATTTCATTACCTACATCAATACCTATTCCATCACCATACCTCTTGAAGTTTTGACTCATGAAGTTGGAGAAGGTTCCAGAGTTCAAGAAGAAATAGATAATGAAGAACTAGAAAAGATTCCATTACTTTGCAAGCATACAACAAAGTGGTTATATCAAACTTGGAAGGACAGTGGTATAAAGGAGTACACTGGAAGAACCAGAAGTCAAACAAGAAGACAACAAGGAGACCAAGTAAATTATGAAGAGCATTTTGAGATTCATAATATTTTAGCTCGCTCTTCAGTTAAGAATGAACCAACTAGTGTTCAAGATGCACTACAAAAAGATATGATCATTACATGTCCCAAATATTTAGATCTTTAGTTGTTTAAAGGCAACTTAAGCATACATTTGATGTAAATGACTTAGGTATTTTATGTTATCAACTTGGGATTGAATTCATGTATAGAGATGAGTGTATCTACATGACACAATAGACGTACATTGAGAAATTATTGGAAAGGTTTGAGATGACAGATTCTAAGCCTATGCAGACACCTATGGATGTCAATGTGTCATTATAGTCAGAAGAAGATTCATAACCATTTGATGCTACATTATATAGTTAAGCTGGTTGCTTATATATCTATGTAATACACGTCTGGACATTCAATTTGTAGTTTCTCAACCAGGTTCATGCTCCCATTGAAAATTAAGTGGAAAGCAATCATGAGAATTTTTAGATATTTGAAGGGAACTTCCAATTATGCTATGGTATTCCGAAGTCTTCACATTTTTTACTTAAAGTTTTTTCATATTCTGATTAGGCAGGTGATAAAGACTTAAGAAGAAGCACAAGTGAATATTATTTCTATCTAGGATATTGTCTTATCTCTTGGTTATCAAAGAAACAACCTACAATTGCTATATCTTCAAGTGACGCAGAGTATAGAGCTCCCTTTACAGCTACACTTGAATCCGTTGGGTTATAGAAGATTCTGGTTTATCTTGATGTTAAAGTTCATCTTCCATTTCATATATTTTCAGACAGTCAGAATGCTATTGCTATTGCAAAGAACCCTATTCATCTTGCTAGGACAAAGCATATAGAGGTGCATTACCATTATATTCGGGAACAGGTATCTAAGAAACACATTGAGCTAGTCTATATACCTACAAGTGAGAACATTGCAGATGTTTTTACCAAAGCATTGACTAGGGAGAGTCACAGGAAGTTTTGCAAGTTATTAAACCTTGTGCATTGAAGGGGGGATTGTTGGAGACAATGTATAAATTGAGTCCGGAACTCATCAAGTAGCTACTACATAAGTTGTATATTATAGATCCTCTACAATAGGGCCATCGGGCATCTTGGATAAAGGAAAATCTTTCACCTAGGCAACCCGAGTTCAAAACTCATAGGCAGCAATAACGTAGTGAGTATATGTTTTTTTAATAAGATTTTAGAACTATTGCTTTTGGTTGCGAAAGATTAGCGATGATTCTAATGATCGTAGTTGATTTTAGCAATCGATGTTGATCATAATTTTTTAGAGTGCTTTTAGAAGGGTACTTCAAAGCTATATAAACAAGACATTGCCACTACTTTGAAATAATCATCTCAAGCTACAATCAACTCAAGGAGGAGAGCTTGAAGGAGATCAAGGAGGAAGAGTTTCAACACTCTTAGAGGAGGTATGCTTTACATTTGGAGACATCTGGAGGAGTTCATGTCAACAACATACTATGAGTAACAAGTCTGCATCTGTCCCCACTTGTTCATTCACGAATTTCTGATTTAGGTAATTAGAATTCGGGTTTGCTGTGTTCTAAACTGTTCGTATTCTCCATATTCTCACACACACACACTCTTCATACCTCTTAGGCACACAATCTCTTGTATCTAGTTCCTATTTTTGCCTAGATTCAGATATTGGTAGTTTGAATCATATTCACACATTGTGATTTGACATTGGAATATAAGTTAGTGTAGGTGAGCATTTTAGCTTGCTGTGCACGTTGAAAACCTATCTATTCTCTCTCTATCTCTTATGCATTATCTTTTGAGTATTAAGGTGTGTATGCTAAGGTTCATATGTTGGAAGATCCTATAAACTTGTGATTAATTATTATTGAGGCCCACCCCACTTCCAACAAGTGCCAACCATAGACTTTCTATGGATCTCCTCACTCAAGAGTGCTCCACATATGTGATCATAGACTAGCATTACCACCAGGTGCACTATGCTAATATCTATGAAAAACATATTCCATGATGATGGCAAGGTGCATAACAACAAGACTGCTTTCATTTCATTATCCATTTCCATTTTCAAGCCTATAATTGAGAGATTATAGCATCAAACTCATTTAGATGAGCAACAACACTATTTGTGTCCTTCATGAAAAGTTTATGTAACCTTCTCATTAGATACACTTTATTTGATGGTGTTTCTTTTTCATATGTATTGCATAACTTGTTCCAAAGCTCCTCCGCACTTTCACAGTACAATACTATAAAGTAAACATTATCTTTCAGGTGCAATCAAATGGTAAACCTAGCCATTTTATCCACTCATCTCAATCATCATCATCCATATCAGCTTCTTTGAGATTCCATTTACTATCTTTCACTGCCTCCTTTGAATAAGCACATCTTTAATCTGATTCTTTCAAAGAGCAAAGTTTGTGCCATCAAAATTTCGAATCTCAAAATTATCTTTGCCCCGAAAGGTATAGCTCCTCTTGAGAACACTTTCACTGGGCCCTGATCCACCACCTGTGTTTGAGATCTAGTGTCATGATGATAGAGAGCTGGCTAGAATGATAATGGAGCTAGAATAGTCCAAACACCACCAAGGCTCAGAAAAAGGATGACCAAGTGTTAGATTTTGGGAAAAAATTGATAGATTCTCCCCAAAAACATGGATTCATGAACAACAATGACCAAGCAAAAGGATTACCTAAGAATGCATGTTCTCACACCAATAAATGTGTCAAGGAGGAAAATCAACCACTGTATAGTTGAAAAACTAAAATCTGGAAAAATTTTGTGAGAGTATCCTCTACAAAATGACATATGACAAATGTCAAAAACTCATAAAACTATGAGTACTGACATGTAGACCTGCATAGTGAATCATTGACTCCAGTGCATATAACCACTTAACCAAAAGAAGCCAACTAGGCTTATCGAGCACCTATGAATGACTAGCCAACATCTCCTATGGAGAGGCTAGGTATGTCTTCCACTTGCATCATCAAAGAGATCCCGACATCTAGGTGTCTCCTAGTTAAGAAAACCTCATCATGACCCTCTTTATCAACATCAAAGGCTTTATGAAAAACATAATCACAATATCAATGATCACATAGACGTACTTAAGTGATATCTTAAAAAGCATACATAGTGTGCATGTGTTCAAGATACACAATAAAATGGAACTCAAAGGCTGAATTTATAGTCCAAACACTAGCCAACAACACTTTCAAGTATTTACGAACTCCATTTTTTAGATCTAAAAAAAGAACCTACATAAAGTTGCAAAGTTTCTCCCAGTACAACTGAAAGCTTTCCAAGAAACTTGTAAGAAGACTCAAGAGCTAGAAATTCAGTGATAATTCCAAACGTACAACACTGAGGAGAAACAAGCGTAAGTGCCTCTACCTCCAAGATTGATCATTGGACCAATCTTTCCACCTATGTAGTCGAAATTTTCCCAAAAATACAAAATCAACTTCTAATTTTCCCCAATTTGCACCCAAATAAACTCTCAAAAAATTGATGCAAAGATCTCAAGAAGACACGTTGAAGTCTCCAAGATAATGTTAACCTTAAGTATCTTCACTCCTGCAGTCACTAAGAAACTAGGGCTTAGTGGTAGAAAAACCTATTCTTAAGCTATCCTTGGGGGGAACACTACTGGAATGAGTGACCTCCCAAGAAGTGTTAGTACTTTGTCTTCTTTGATCATTGAAGTCCTTCCTCACATGCAGCGAACAGTGACTTCCATGACTCAAAGTACAAGTTATACCTTGGTCTATGCCTTGATTGCCACCTTATTCATAAGCTTAGGAGAAAGTCCTGGATGGTTGGGTTGGGTGGGCATAGAGAGCACGAACTAAGATTTCTTAGGCTTTATAGATGCAGTTGAACTTATACTCTATGGATGACTAAGCAAACATATACAAAAGTTTCTCATAGCCATTTTTCCTTTCACATGAACATTAACAATAATAAATATATATTTTCATTCCTCCTCCCTCTCTCTCTCTCTTCCATCTCTCTCCTTCTTTTCCTCTTTTCTTATCATACATACACCTTCACTCATATATACATCTACACACATTCAAACCAAAGATATACCCATACATATTACATAATTCATATAAATAATCAAATTGGATAGTTAATTAGAGTGTTTTGTCATTGATTCATTAATTAAAGTTACTTAATATTGTTTTTTTTGCAAATAATGTAATAATTTTCAAACATACATTATGCATACTATATACATACACACATATGCATAACATACATACATGCATGACATTTATATATTCATCATACATTAGTACGTGTATACATATACACATAGATCCATGCATGGATTATTATTACATACATCACTACAAGGAAAGGAAGGTCGAAAAGACACTCGTAAAAAAAAGGGGGGGGGGACAAGAAACATCTCATACACTATATTAAAAGTGGAAATTGGTGCATATAAAGTGAGCGCCATGTATATGATGGATTGCAAACACTATATATGCGACGGTGAAAAAAACATAGAATATGAAATGCTTCTAACTCATTGTTGAAGCTGAAGGTCAAGGACAAAGCATAGGAGCACATCTAAGAGGTGGACACACAAGAAGAAGGAGCAAGTAGGGAGCTCCAAGAAGTACATGTCAACTTTTCAGAAGAATCCCCTACAAAAATAGTGATTTCCATCACTAAAACCATTGTAAATACCATTTTCTATTTTTTTAGCTCCATTTTGTGCAAGCTGAGGAGTCCTCGAGCTTGAGGAGCATTAGAAGTATCATCCTACCAATTTTCATAATTTTTAGACTCCGTTTGAGCCCTCAAATAAGCCCTGGAACCTAATTTTTAACTAGGCCGGACACTAGGTCTGGACAGGGCCAAAACTAGTCAAAAAACTATAAAAAGAGCTAGAGAGCTCATTTTTGGGGTTAGCTTGTTAGAGAATAGAGCTTTTGTAAGAGAACTCTTTTGCAATCGAAGCTTTCCATTGTTCCTCTCTTTGATCTTACTTTGTGCGCGTGTGTGTGTATGTGTGTGCATGTTTGTGTGCTTTCACTCACGCATTTGTGCCTTCACTTGCTCGTGGTCTTCATACCGGTCCTCACATCTCCGCGGATTGACAAGTAAAGGAGGTGGTGCTTACGCTTGAGCTAAACCAAATTTTGGCGCCGTTGCCGGGGAGAGAGCTTCGAGGACGAGCGTTGTGATGGTAAGATCGTAGATTTGCGACGTTGGAAGGTAAAAAAACTATCATTTTTGTTCATTTTCTGTTTTTTCTTCTTCATCTTCATCATCATCACCATCTCCATCTTCTTCCATCTTCTTCTTCATAGAAATTTCTGATTTGTTAGTGCATTTTCACCATTTTCATACCATCTTTCATGCATTATTGTGTGGGAAGGAGTTAGGAAGTGCAAGAGAGTGCAAGCGTTGTGTTTTTTCATGATTTTCTGCACATGCAAAGCTCGCCATTGCTCGGCGCTCAGAAATTCAAAGTTCCCGCCAAAAAACACGATTCTGTGATGAAAATCGCGATTCTGTGAAAAATTCAAAATTTTTTGAAAATCACGATTCTCTGTTTCCCACCTAAAAGCCTTTTGAAAAGAACACAATTCTGTGGTCATTCTCAGAATCACGATTATGTGGTTGTGCTCAAAATTTCACATCTATACATACACATCACACATGCATACACACACACATACATACATACATACATACACACACATATATATACACACATATATATATATATATATATATATATATATATATATATATATATATATATATATATATATATATATATATACATTTGTGTGTATAAAATAAATAAATAAATAAATAATGAATTCAAGATTCTCAGTTACTTGAAGCTTTTTTATTTCAATTACTTGAAAAGAAACTTCGTAAGCTTTAGTGTGTAGATCGGTCGCTTGTAATCGTTAATATACTTAAAATCGCACTAAAAAGACTTAACATTACAACAAAACTAATGAAATATAGTAACAGAGATAGTGAGAGCGACAAAGATAGTGAGAGAGAGTAAGAACAATGAAATAAATACATGAAAAAAGGTTTGGATGCATGAAAACACTTATCACTAGTTGCTCTTGTTGTGCATGGACTGTTGAAATTCCTCTTGGGAAATGTTGTGCATGGCATCCAAGTTTTCTTTTATGTAAACGTGCACATTGATATAATGGTCGACCAAGCAATGGTCGAGGATTATTGAAATAGTTGCCACTATATCGATCGTGAGGTCAATGAGAAATTAAGCACGTGAAATGAAGTTTCAAAGCACAAAAAAAAAACATCATCACCATAGGCATCTATATATTTGGTAATATATTCCTTGCTATTTATGCAATTTTAATTTTTTTATGGCACGCACTATTAAGCACTAGAAAACATGATGTCTAAGCGATCAATATACCGATCAACATATTGATGAAAATACGAGTCTCTTAGCAATTTTTTTTGTTGCCAGATGTATCTACGCTCGTGATTTTTAATTCATTTTGCATCCATTGAAAACCCCCGATTCTATTGTAATAAATAAATATATATATATATATATATATATATATATATATATATATATATATATATATATATATATATATATATATATATATATATATATATATATATATATATATATAGGTATGTATGTATATATGTATATATACTTTGGAAAAACGTATCCATATTGAATCATAACAAAGTGTTATGGCAATGTATTGACAAAGCTCACTAGACCTCTCTCAAAGAGAATGTGCATTAAGATCTCTATGGATGATCTGAGCATCTATAGGGTCTCTGCTTCGGCGAACGAAAGTCTTTCTCTAATGTTAGGTGCTATACTGTTGGGGGAAGTATCTCAACCCCTATGCAACAACTGCTACTGCTAGTGTCCATGTGAATGGCCGAATGTTTGATAGACAATTTTGTATATGTTCTTTAATAAAACATATAAGGGCTTGGTCAACCATAGTCTAGAAGTTCGACCACATTTGTAATGGCTAAGAAATTTGAGTTCTTGCTCTTTCTGAACTGTGTGTTTTTTGCCTATTCTACAGGGCCTATACAGGGTACTATGGGCAACATCCAATGCTTTGTTTTTCTACTATGAGGGTATCATCTTGGAGCTCTCAAGAAGTAGAGTCCAATATGGTGCATCACCAGCACATCACTTCATTGGTATCAAAGCATTATGACGAAAAATCTTCATTGCTTTTGTGCAAGCAAAACAAGCACCTACCTACCCACCCAAGGCTTTCTCCAAGGCTTACGAATAAGGTTGCAATCAAGGCAAAGACCTTGGCATACCTTGTCATCTGAGTCACCAAAGTCACCATTGGTGCTATTGGCTCAGCACGAGGGAGGACCTCAAATATCAATGAAGACAAAGGTTCCTGGTACTTCTTGAGAGGTCACCCATCCTAGTATTGTCCCCCTCGAGTCTCGCTTAACCGGCAATCTCTTGCCACTAAGCTACACTTTTGTGGTGTTTGAAGAGGGGGAAAGACTAAGATTCACATTACCTTGAGCATGTTTTGGACCCTCAAAGCTTCATTCTTTGCTTTCAAAGCCTATTTTGAAGTATTTTTGGGATGATTCTTGGAGCCATTTTGGAGTACTTTCATGCATAGTTCTCTTTACACAAGTTCAAGAACATCAAGAAGAGTGGTCTTTGTACTTCTTCGACATCGAATTCAACTTCGGGCTTGTGTTTTCAGCCACAATAGTAAATCTACAGGTTTCTTGAAACATTTTCAGATGTGGTATAGTGGTTACGTTTTTTGCATAAAGCCTTTAACATTGATAAAGAGGGTTGTGGTGAGGTCTTCTTAATTGGAGGACACCCAGGTGTCAAGGGTCTCTTTCATATGCAGGTGGAAAACTTATCCAACCTCACCATAGGAGATGTATGATAGTTGTTCATAGGTGCTCATTAATCCTACTTGGCTTATTTTGGTTAGCTTATTATATGAAGTGGAGTCAATGATTCACTATGCAAGTTTACATGTCAATACTTGTTTTATGAGATTTTGACACTAGTCATATGCTCATTTTGTAGAGGAGACTTTGGCAAATTTTTTCGAGATTTTTTATTTTGTCAACTATGCAATCATCGATTTAATCCTTGATACACTTATTGGTTTGAGCACATATATTCTCACATAATCCTTTTGGTTGATTTATTGTTCATTAATCCATTTTTCTAGGGAGACTCTATTGATTTTTTCCCAAAATCTGACACTTGGTCAACCTTTTTTTAGCCTTAGTAGTGTTTGGACTCTTCTAGCTCCATTATCATTCTAGTTCATTCTCTATCATCATGGCATCAGAGATCTCATGCACATCTCCTAGATCAAGATATACTGCTAGTGTTCCTAGGAGGAGCTATAACTTAGAGGGAAAAGAACATTTTGAGATCTAAAAATTTGGTGTCACAAAATTTGCTCTATGGAAGAATCAAATTAAAGATGTGTTGATTCAGAGGAGGCAATGGAAGCCAATAAATGGAATCTCAAAGAAACCTACTCACATGGATGAAGATGATTGGGATGAGTTTGATGAAATGGCTAGTTCTACCATTCGATTGAACGTGGAAGATAATGTTTAGTTTAATATATAATGGATTGTGAAAGTGAAGCTGATCTTTGGAAGAAGTTGTGCAATACATATGAAAAGAAACCACATCAACTAAAGTGTACTTGATGACAAGGTTATATGACCTTCGCATGAAGGACACAAATAGTGTTGCTGCTCATCTAAATGAGTTTGATGCTATATTGTCTCAATTAGAGAGTAAAAAAATGGAGATGGATAATGAAATGAAAGCAGTCTTATTTCTATGCACCTTGCCATGATCATGGGATAAATTTTGCACAGCTATTAGTAATAGTGCATCTAGCGGTAAACTGGTCTATGATGACATATGTGAAGCACTCTTGAGTGAGGAGATTCATAGAAAATCAATGATTGGCACACGGAGTGAATATGCATATAATGTTCGTGATTCTTACCAAGGAAGGAATTAGCAACATGGAAGGAGCAAGAACAAGGAAAATAATGGTCAATAGAATAAGAGTAAAAGTAAATCAATGAAGAGGGATATCGAATGTCATTGATGTCACAAGAAAGGACACATCAAGAAAGACTCCTATCCATTGAGTAATGCTAAGGCTAAAGGATATAATGTTGATGGGCATGTTCAAGATTTACCTACACCATCTTCTTCTATTGTGAAGATTGAAGGAATTAATGCTATTTCTGATGATGCTCGTGTTGACACTTGATAGTATTGTACCCACTGAGGCTCTTATGGTTGATTCTCTTTCCCACACAAGGTTGCTATATTTTGGTGCTTCTTTCTGTTGGAGATAGACGTCTGCGGAAGCACGCGAACAGCACAAGGAAGTAGAAGAAGCTTGGAGCACAAACACACAATACTGAATGTATTACTAGAGAATGTACAAAGATAAGTAGCCCATTAGGGCAATAGGCGTATATACAAGCCGGGGGAAAAAAACCTCCTAAAGAGGGAAAAAAGTGCCCCGGTAGTCCTAGAGTGTTCACACACATCACTACCTAAATATATCAACAAATCCCCCCTGGGAGTGATGCGGTGAACAAGGAGCTGGCACTCATGTATAAGGAAGTGCCAAGCTATGTGGAAATCACTCCACAAAAGGAAGTAAGCCCAAAGCTTTGCGGAAAGCTTCAAACTTCTCCCTAGGCAGAGCCTTCGTGAAAAGGTCTGCAATGTTCTCCTGCGTGGGCACATATGCCAAGCTGATCTCCCCAGCAGAGAACCTCTCCCTGACATAGTGATAATGCACCTCAATGTGCTTAGTGCGAGCATGGAACACAGGGTTCCTCGCAACTGCCAATGCACTCTAACTGTCAGTGAAGATGGTGGTGGCAGAAGACTGGCCAACACCCAAATCAGCCATAAGGCGTCTGAGCCACACACACTCAACAGTCGCTATGAAAGCTGCCCTATACCCAGCCTCACAACTGGAAGTGGCCACAGTAGGCTGCTTCTTGCTCAACCAAGATATACATGAGCTACCAAGCATGAAGCAAAAACCACTGGTGGACACACGAGTGTCATAGCAACTAGCCCAATCTGAGTCAGAAAAAGCATGCAAATCTGGCGGTAGTGATCCCCCCTTGGGATAAAACAACCCAAGTAGCCGAGTACCACTCAAGTAGCGAAAGATGCGCTTAACCGCTTTCCAATGCGTGACTCCTGGGCAATGCATAAACCTGCTCATCTGTGAGACAACAAACTGAATATCTGGCCGAGTAATGCATAAGTAAATCAAGCATCCAACAACCTGCTGATAGAGAACAGCATCAAATGCATCTCCAGCATCATGAAGACTCAATCGTAAACCTGTCTCCATAGGAGTGGCAATAGGCTTACAGTCTTCAAGGCCAAAACGCTGCAATAATGTGTCAATATATTTCGTTTGACACAAAGCCATTCCACCATCAACGTGCATAAACTGAATGCCCAAATAGTGATGCAAATGCCCCAAATCAGACATCTCAAATGAGGCATGCAAATCAGCCTTAAAATCAGCAATATGTGTCTCAATAGGACCAGTGAGCAGCATGTCATCAACATAGACAACAATGATCAGAAGCACATCATTAGCACGCTTAACATATAAGGTGCTTTCAGTTGGACTGTTCTCAAAACCATGTGCAATCAGATAGGCATGTATCTTCTCATACCAAGCACGTGGTGCTTGCTTTAAACCATATAACACCTTCTTTAATCTGCACACCTGGTTTTCATGCCCTTTCTGCACAAAGCCACGGGGCTGAAAAACATACACTTCTTCATGCAAGTCACCATTCAGAAATGCTATTTTAATGTCCAACTGATGTACATTCCAACCATGATGGGCTGCAAGTGCACAAATGCTACGAACAGTAGTCATACGGCATGTAGGTGCAAAGGTCTCATCAAAATCAATGCCTCTTTCCTGTGCATAACCCTTTGCAACAAGCCTAGCCTTATACCTGTCAACGGTACCATCAGGTTTACGCTTCAGCTTGTATACCCACTTAGTGCCAATGGCCTTCGTGCCAGGAGGCAAGTCACATAAGGACCATGTACCATTCTTCATTATAGCATCATATTCAGATTGCATAGCAGCCATCCAATTTTCTGAATTTTGTGCTTCATCAAAAGAAACAGGATCATTCTCATCACAGAGACTAGATGCAGCCATAGCATAGCAATCTGATGCAAAGGAGGCACTATGAGAGCCTGAACGAGTACGATATGACAAAGGTGCATCTAATTTGCTGTCACGCAAAGTCTGCACCAGCCATTTTGGCATAGTTTTTGCCTGCTCAATATCAGCTCTCTCATCAGCAAGTGCATCATGTAAATCTGCATCAGAAATGGAATGATCTGCATCATCATATGAAACTTGCAAAGGCTGAGAAGTTGCCTCATTAGGACCAACACTAGCCTGTCCACCTGTAAAAAGAGGCATCAAAGTATCATACATGTCTTTGGAGCTAACAGATGTCTCCTTAGTACATGAAAGCAATGGCTGAATAGCATCTTCCACAAAGACAACATCACGGCTAACCAGAATGCGTTTAGTCTGTGGATGATACAGACGATAGCCTTTACTTTCAGAACTGTACCCAACAAAAATACATTTTACTGCCTTATCATCCAATTTTCTGCGATGTTGTTCAGGCACTAATGCATATGCCAAACAACCAAAAACACGCAGATGAGCAACAAATGGCTTCCGGTCATGCCAAGCCTCATATGGAGTGATAGACTGCAATGCTTTAGTGGGACACCTGTTCAGTACATATGCTGCACACATGACAGCCTCAAGCCAGAAACTATGTGGTAAAGCCTGACTTTTGACCATGCACCTCGCCATCTCCATGAGTGACCTGTTCTTTCGTTCAGCAACTCCTTTCAGTTGAGGTGTATACGGTACTGTACACTGGTGTTTTATCCCACGTTCAGCCAGAAATGCATTAAAATATGAAGACATATATTCCCCCCCTCGATCAGAACGGAGGGTGCCCATTTTACATGCTGACAGATTTTCAGCTAAAACCAAAAACTGTTTGAAGCACATGAACACTTCGGACTTTGCTTTGAGTGTATATACCCATGCATGCCTGGAAAAATCATCAATGAAAGTCACGAAGTAAAGGTAATTTCCAAAAGAGGGTGTCTGCATAGGACCACAGACATCACTATGTACAAGCTGCAATTTCTGCGTAGCCCGAACTGAACCATCTTTTGGAAAGGAAGAACGCTGCATTTTGCCCAAAATACAGCCTTCACAAACATGTTTTCCAGGTGCCTCAAGTTTGGGCAAAGAGGACACCATTTCAGATTTCTGCAGGCGTAACAAACTAGCAAAATTCAGATGACCAAAGCGTGCATGCCAAAGCTTTGCATCTGACATAGCCTGAGAATCATGAACTGCACATGCCGAATCATTCACAGATCTTTCATAGTCTATGAGCTTATACAGCCCACGACATAAGATGCCAGAAGCAATAATCACATCGCCATTTGAGAGATCATGGACTGTACACCTGTCATCAACAAATTTCACAACCAAGCCAATCTTGGCTAATGCAGAAACTGATAACAGATTCTTTTTGATCCCTGGCACAAATAAAGCATCTGACAAAGTGAAAGAACTACCATCAGCAGTAGTCAGAATGATCTTACGAACTCCCATAACATGATAAGAGGAGTTATTGGCGCATGTGACAGTATTCCCTGTAGGGGCAGGCTCGAGTGAAGAGAAGAAACTGCGCTGTGAGGTAATATGTTTGGTCGCCCCACTGTCAAAGTACCAAACATCTGAGTCTACTGCAGACATGCACTGATCATGAGAAGATGGGTCAAAACTGCAGACAGTAGTAAACACCCATTCTTCTTCCTGCACAAGATTTGCAGACTCTGTTTTTGGTGTAGAGGCCTCTGCAACAACCATTCCAGCCTCTTTCTTCTTTGCCTCTTTAGCAGCCAATTTTGGATAGTTCTTTATAATATGATCATTTCCTTTACAGTACTTGCAGAACAATTTCTGCTTTTCTGATTTCTTTTCATCTTTATCCTGGTTCTTCGATTGTGCAGCATTTGCAGATTTTTGCTTACTAGTAGAAGAGCTCCATTTTCCTTTGCCCTTTTGACTAGCCAGGAAAGCTTGATCTACAACACGCATAATAGACCTGTTCTGCCTGGACTGATCTTCCTGCAACAGAACAGAGACTAATTCTTCAAATGACAAGGCATTCGGATTGCCTTTCATCATCAACCGAAGTGTAGAGGCAAAACTCTGATATGAATCAGGAAGACCATTCA
This sequence comes from Ceratopteris richardii, assembly GCA_020310875.1. Lineage (NCBI taxonomy): Eukaryota > Viridiplantae > Streptophyta > Polypodiopsida > Polypodiales > Pteridaceae > Ceratopteris > Ceratopteris richardii. Next base: position 3,208,424 of record CM035412.1, read on the forward strand.
GAACGGTCTGCACAAGTGAGCTATCTGGTATAACCTCATCAGCAGAAATCAATTGTTCCTTTATGTCTTTGATCTTTGTAAGAAAACTGTCCATAGAATCACCTTCATTCATGTGCTCACTCTCCAACTGTTTTCGGAGGTAAGCAACACGAGCCTCATTCCTAGCCTGGTACAAAGTGGTAAGTGTATCCCAAGCATCCTTTGCTGTTCTGCAAGAGCGAATGTGAGGAATAATGGCACGTTTGACAGACAAAGCTATCAATGCATGTGCCTGGGCATCTCTGCCATCCCAACGAATCTGCTCTGCAGTAGGTGCAACAGAAACAGCAGCACGAACAGGAATCTGCGGAATATCATCTTCGACACCATCTTCATCAGCTCCAGTACCTCCAGCACCTGTATTTGTAGTACGTGTAGTCGCAGGTGTAACAGGACGTCTTTCAACACCTTGCACAATGTTCCACAGTCCTTTTGCAACCAGTACATGTCGCATCATATAAGCCCATAATGGGTAGTTGGTACCATCCAACTTATCCTCAACAGCCAACATACGGAATACATCACTGCTTTCAGCCATGGCCGGTGACTAAAATACCTTGATGCAGAAAATTGACTGTATCTCAAAAAGTTGAACGGAACTGCCCAGACGAGTTCTGCTAGACCTGTAGCAAACTTCGAGACGCTTAAACTGGCGAACAGAAACTGGTATATACCTTTGGCACAAAAGGACGAAATAGCATACACAAGCGCTGCGATAGTGTGTTCGGAGGCCGAAACGAGCTCAGATCGCAATTTTGGCACCACAAAGCAAAGCAGTTTTGATCTCGAAAACACCCTGAGTATGCTCACCAAATTTCGTGCGAATCTGAGACTGCAAACGGAGGAGTGTCGACGGCGCCCTAGAAGCGACGACCTGCTCTGATACCAATTGTTGGAGATAGACGTCTGCGGAAGCACGCGAACAGCACAAGGAAGTAGAAGAAGCTTGGAGCACAAACACACAATACTGAATGTATTACTAGAGAATGTACAAAGATAAGTAGCCCATTAGGGCAATAGGCGTATATACAAGCCGGGGGAAAAAAACCTCCTAAAGAGGGAAAAAAGTGCCCCGGCAGTCCTAGAGTGTTCACACACATCACTACCTAAATATATCAACACTTTCCATGTGAAAATCTTTCTCGTTTGGCTACTTACCTATGTTATCTTTCTTTGATTTTTTATTTTGTGAGCATTGTCAATATGGAAAGCAAACTAGGAATGTGCACAACACTCACATTGACTCTTCATTCAGCCTTTAGATCTTGTTCCTACAGATGTGTGTGGTCCGATGCCCACAAGGTCATTAGGTGGTTCTCTTTGCTTTGTTACTTTCATAGATGATGCTACTAGAAAAGTTTGGGTATATCCCATCAAATCAAAGGATGAGGTATTGTCTACTTTCAAAAAATGGCTTGCTTCAGTTGAGACTGAAAAAGGAACTAAGCTCAAGGCTTTACGTTCAGATAATGGGGGTGAGTATATCTCACATGAATTTAGCATTTTCTATTAGTCTAGAGGAATTGTTTAAGAGTTTACTCTTCCTTATACCCCAGAATGATGTCACTAAAAGGATGAATGGAAGTATTCAAGATAGAGTAGTTTCTATGTTGCATCATGCAAACCTTTTACAAGGCTTTTGGGCAGAATCAACATTGACTGTAGTTCATCTGATTAAACTTTCACATAGCACTTCCAAAGATATGAAAGTGGCACAAGAGTTATGGATAGGGAAGCTACCATATTATGATCATCTTTGAGTTTTTGGGTGTGAACCATATGTTCATATACCCAAGAATCTTAGATGAAAGTTGGACCATAAGTCAAAGAAATGCATTTTTCTTGGATATGGTAAAGAAGGCCAATTTGGATATCTCTTATGGGATTTTGAAACATGATCAATGATAAAAAAAATAGTGATTTCATTTTCAATGAGTCTAAGATGCATAAGCAACCAATTAAGGAGGTTGAAGTGCAAAGAGTGGTGTTTGAGGATACTAGTCCTCTAGTTCGCATGCATAAAAATGCTACACATAGTGATGTTCAAGAGAATGTCCAATCATATGAGGTAACAAATGTTTGCATTTAGCAATCATTGAGATGTTTTGCACGCATACACTTGATAGATATGTTCCAAGTTTGGATATTGTTATGCTTAAAGAGGCTAGTGAACCTACTTGCACTTGGAGTTTAGTACATTTGCCAAATGTCAGGAAAGCTTTACCATGTAAATGGGTATATAAGCTAGAATTCACATAAGATAGTGCTTCTCCAAAGTATAAAGCACGACTTGTTGCAAAGGGTTTTAAGCAACAACATGGTGTTGATTTCAAGGAAATCTTCTCTCTAGTGGTCAAGATGATATTGTGCATGTTGCTTGGATTCATTGCAATGGAGGACTTAGAGCTAGTCCAAATGGTTGTGAAAACTGCTTTCTTGCATGGAGATCTTATAGATGAGATCTATATGGAACGTCCAAAGGGTTCCTGGCAAAGAAAATATAGTTTGTAAGCTAAAGAAAAGCTTATATGGACTTAAACATTCCCGTATGCTTGATACTTTATGCTGATGATATGTTGATTTTTGGGAAGTCCTCTTATGACTTGTCAATTTTCAAAAAGGAGTTGAGTGAGACATTTGATATGAAGGATTTGGGGGATACCAAAAATATTTTTGGCATGCGCCTTACTTGTGATAGGAGTAAAAGATGCATATACTTGTCTCAAAGTGAGTAAATATTTAAAGTACTTCACATGTTCAATATGGACGATGGAAAGGCATTGAGTAAAACTTTACCTACATATGTGAAATTGAGAAAGGGTGATTGCCCCAAATCAGATGAGGAAAAGGAATTCATGACCAAAATTCTTTATCAGTCTACTATTGGTAGTCTCATGTATGCTATGGTAGCTACTAGACGAAACATTGCATTTGCAATGGGAATTGTGAGCAGATATACGTCTAATCCCAACAAGAAGCATTGGGAAACAGTTAAGATGATTTTGAGATATCTGAGTGGCACGAAGGAGAAGTGTCTATGCCTGGGTAGAGCGAAGGCATCAATTATTGGTTACACATATTATGATTGTGTTGGTTGTGTAGAAGTCTGCATGAGGGTAAATTTTTCATTCTGTTGGAGGTGCTATCTCTTAGAGATCTCATCTTCAAGAATGTATAGCTATTTCCACTTTAGAAGTAGAGTATGTTGCAACAAGTGAGGCATATAAGGAAATATTGTGGCTTTCTCATCTTGCTAATATTGTGGCTTTCTCATCTTGCTTGTGATATGGGTTTACCTCAACACGTAACTCATTTTTTGAGTGATAGTGAGAGTGCCATTGCATTGGCTAAGAATCCAATCTATCATGCAAAGACCAAACACATTGAGGTGAGGTATCACTGCATTAGAGACTACTTAGCCACTGAGCACATTATGCTTGAGAATGTTCATACTCGAGATAATGTTGTAGATGCTTTGACTAAAGCTCTACCACATGATAGCTTTCGACACTCTTATCACTTGATGGGGATTACATGATTCATTATCTTACATAGTTATTTGTATACTATGTAACATGCCCATGAGATGGGAGGTATAGTTTGTATACTTACACTCAGGTGTTCTTTATCATTCTTTATTTTTCTCCCATAGTCACTTTGGCCATATTGGCCTTTTTTGGGAGATTGTTACTATGAATGTCCATGTGAAAGGCCAAAGGGCTGCTAGACACTTTTGTATATGCTCTCTATGAACAATGTGTTTTCTACATATTCTACAAGCATTGTGCAGAGTACTAGCATCATTCAGTTCTTCAAGAGCTTCTTCATGAACCACACTCTCTCTTTTGATTTTCTCCATCCGAAGTTCATCGATCTCTATCCTAAGATGGCTAATTTTTGCATTCATATCTGCTTTCTCCGCCATCCATTCTTCTTTCTGTTGATTTAAAACATTGGATTTCCTCTATAACTCCTCCATTTTGATAACATTCCAGTGAATGCCCCTAGTCAAGTCACCTAAATATTATGGTTGGGCCGACTCATTTGGGAACATCCACGGATAAATATGATCACTACATCGTACTGGCGGTAACTTCACATGTCTGTCTGACTACTTCCACTTATCATGTAGATTAAAAGATGAGAAAGTAGGGAGTTCCGAAACTTTTTGGGCATTCTTCGCATTTGAATCGGCCTTCTCCTTTTGTTTCTTGAGTTTTTATACCTCCATTTCAATGTCTACCTTCTTTTTATTTTCTTCTTCTATTCTCTTCCTTGCTGCCTCTTCTTCTTGTCTCTTTCTTGTTGCTCTTCTTCTACTGTCATTCTCCGGTCCTCTTCTTGTTTCCATAATCTTTCTTTCTCCATTTTTTGGTGATTGTCTTCTCTAGGCTTCTTCCTCCTCATCACGGTCGCCTATTTCCTAGTAATTAGGAGTACCTACAACATGTTTTCTTTCTACCGGTCTCTTCTTCAATGCTTTCACGAAAACTTCAATGGTGACTATCTTACATTCTCGAGGTAAAAACTGAGAGTTTTCAGGAATGAGTAGGGTGAAGAGTACTCTAACCTTGGTGTCTAGATTAGCTTGAACAACCCAACCTGTTCTTCTATAAAGCCTTCTGATTTCTTTCTTCATCTTTTGAAAAATCTATTCGGCCCAATTCACCTGCATCTTTGTCAATTCCTTCACCAACGATTACAACTATTGGGATACTCCGTAGTGTTTTGCTTATACATTAATTGTCATAGAAAAGAATAATAAACCAAGCTTCAACGGGTTATCATTTGGTAATTGGGAGAATTTGTATTTTCTTGAAGAAGGTTTGCCCAAGATCCTCATGATCTCCACTGTCGGGAAGGGAAGGAGGTCTAAGGGAGAGCGACACATGGTTGGATCAGGCCCCTCTGGGTGCATCATCCCTCAGTCTGACGAGTGACATCTGCACAATGGATTTTTTGCCCTGGTAGGTGGTCGTCTCATAGGCCCATGCCTTGGAAGAGAAAGGAAAAGTGCTCAATCGCATGGAATGAAGTCATAGCACGTATGTGTCGCAAATGTGGAATGATAAATATAATGCTAAAAATAGAAATCACTAGACTCAATGTGCCAAATAAACAAACTATGCAATGAATATACAACTGATGTCACCAAGTGACTCTGAATAATACAAAAATAATTTGCTACAGTGCACATTGCTCAATATAAGATAGACTTCTTGGCTACAGTGCTATATGACGCCCTTCAACTTCTCTTTGGTCTTCGATCAAGTTTATCTTTCTTCACTTCTAATCTCTTTATTTCGAATCCACACAAAAACCTGGAGAAAATCCATGGGGAGGGGCGGTAAACCATTAGTACATTAAAGATAATGATAATAGTTATACTCAATTAAACCAATGCCCCTTTTTCTTTGTTTCTCATGGTAGCATTCAACTTTCATCTTTTAATCACTATATAAATGAAACATTCGGGACCTATGCCTCACGTTCTCATTTTGTCTTACACTCATTCCGTTAGATGGTTCCTCATGCCTACGAATGAAATTAAATTTGCTTTGTATACCGTTGATATCTATTACCACTCAAAGAAGAGGTTCGTGCTTGGTTCACCAAATTTTTACAATCCACTTGATCTTGTTCATACATATGTTTGGAACCCAACAAAGGGGAAAAAATGGAGGTAGTAGATACTTTGGAACCTTCATTGGGAATTGCACAAGGGTGACTTGTCTCTATTGCATGAAACATAATTTAGATTTCTTTCTCCTTGTGAATGAATTTGCTAGCGCTTGTCCAACACAGATGCTATTCGTTTTGTATACAACCCAATACCTTTGAAGAAGCATGCATAAAATGTCCATCATTCTCTCTGGAAATACTCCCATTGAAAAGTCGTATAATGTCCAAGTTTCTTAACAACACAGAAAGGAATTCACAAATATTGCCCTTGAAGTGTGGTGTGGAACACACATTTAATATTGTATACAGGCATATGCAGCTCCAAATAGTTATGCACGGTAACTTGATTCCTTCAACTCTTATCTACAAGACAACAAGAAATGAAGAGCGTTGTTGGCTATGAACTATGAAGCTCACATTGCAACACATTGCCCATTGCAGAATTCTCTGTTTCTGACCTTTTAACTATCTCTCTCTCTCTCTCTTTCCCTACATTTCTCTCGAATCCTCTCTCTACTTCTACTTTCACCATCTTCAACACTCTACATCCTTCCATCTATCTCTCTGCATCTTGATTCTTGTTCTTTCTCCCTCTCTCTCTCTTTCATTTCATTCTCTCTCTCTAACCTCTGTCTACCCTCTCTCTCTTTGCATGGTCATGGAGAGAGAGAGAGAGAGTCAACAATGCAATTGTAAAGTATGGACAAGAAACTGAAAAGTATGAACAAGAAATGTAAAGAACAAGAAAGGGTAAAGTAGCATACCTGGAGAAAATCCATGGGGAAAACCAAATGAGCAAGGAACTCTCTTCACCCATTGGCCAAATAATTGAGATTAGGGATCATCCTTAGCCTTTTATTGCATGTTAGCATGATTTGAGAGCACCAGGTATGCATCATGATGGCCCTAGATAGTATCTTCACTTCACCGATTCTGCATTTATCATACATCTCGAGATGAGAATCATAGAATCAAATATGAATTAACCAACCATCAGCATCATTGATTACTTGTATGATTACATGTAGCTTGCATGTAACTATTGCTCCATTTCACATGTCGTAAGTGACTTTTCCTGAATTATTTATGTTTTCCCTTTTTTAGATTTTTTATGTTTTAATTTTCTAATTATTATTATTATTATTATTATTATTATTATTATTTTTAATTTACTTGCCAGCGGACTGGTAGGGCTGCAACTTGGACCCGTTGATGACTGTCGGTAAAAGTTCTTTGATCAATTTGGCAAGCTGGAAAGAACTTGGTCTGCAGAATTGATGGATCTAGAATGGACCTGTCCACTGCAACTTGAGTTTGCCCATCTTTCGCTTCATCTTGGAATGAAAGTAAAGTACTAAATCACCGGGCCAAAAAATCTTCGTCCACAAATTCCTGTCATGCCATTTTTCCTATCTATTCTGCACTTCCTGCAATAATAAGAAACCGGTATACCGATGTTCGTCTAGCCACCACAACTTATCCATCCTATAAGCGAAAGAGTCTTCTAGAAGTAGATGGTTCTATATTGAAATCTAAAGACTAGACACTGTGAATTCAAATAAGAGGATAGCTTCCTATTCGTACAGAATTTTGAAAGAAGTACTTCCTATCAAAACTTTAAGAGAAGTACGGTACACCCAAAGTACCATAGGAAGTATGTCTTCCCATTGGTTAGTAGAATCGAGCAGCACTTTTTGCAACATGTGCAAAAAAACCATGTTTGTATTCTCTGTTAGTCCGTTGGCTTGTGGGTAGTATGGTGAACTGAATTTATGTTTAATTTGATATTTTGCACTTATCTCGGAAATAAGCTGGTTCAAAAAATGCTTGCCCCGATTGGGCACTAGTTCGAGTGGTAAGCTGAACTACAAAAGAATTTCGTTTCGAAGCTTTTTGGCTATTATCCTAGCTATAGCATTTTTGGTAACCCAAGCTTTAGCCCATCTAGTACAATAATCCAGTGGGAGTATCGGATGCAATGGAAAGTGGTGGATATCCCATGGTTCTCTGGTATGCTGATAGGCATCACAATTTTGTATCACAATCTATACATCCACATACATCGTTGGCCACTAAAGTCCTCCCTACTGGATTTTCCACACTATAATTGAATGGTTAAAATGTCCTCTTGTTTCAGCCACATGTACTTCTTGAATTACCATAGTCACTTCATGGGGAGGCACACAATGCATCCATATACCTGTCAGGTCCTTATGATAAAATTGTCCCATTATAATGGTAAACTAGCGGCTCCAACATCCAAGCTTTTTTTGTGCCGCTGGTCGCAAGTGTGAAGGTGCTAATCCATTTTCCAAAAAACTGAGCATTTCTTCATACCATGTCGGAGATGTCTGTAGAGCCTCTTCAATTCCTGCAATTCTGAAAACATCCATGTTTGGAAGATTGTCATCCACTCCCATCGGGAGATCACCATGATCAATGCAGGATAGAAAGTCTGCAAATGCATGACTAGCTTCGGGTTGGTGCACAATGTCATATTAACATTCTTGAAGTAACAACAAGTACTTCGCCAATTTGCCCACCAGATTCTGCTGTTTCGCTAAGTAAAGGAGTGCACTATGATCAACATGAAAATTAAAAGATTATCCCAATAAATAGTGATATAATTTCTTAATTGAGTAAATTAAGCCCAAGCATTCTCGTTCTATGGTAGAATAATTCTGCTCCATAGAAGTGAATCTTTGATTGGCATAATAAATAGGGCGAAACCAGTTACATCCTTCTTTCTACATAAGTACGCTTCTAATTCCTTTGTTAGAAGCATCCACGAACACATGGAATGGTTCCTTCCAATCTGAGGCTTTTAAGACAAGTGCTATAGCAAGCATCTTTTGTAGGCTTTCAAAAGCAATTTGAGCATCATGTGTCCATTGAAATTCTGATGGTCACATATGTGCTGATTCATTAAGTGGTATTGCAATATGAGCCAATCCATTGTCATCGAGATTTTCTCTCCTCTCTCATTCATGAAGGCCTACAGGAAACACATTCGATGAAGGTAGCCAAAATTCTCTAAGAAGTCAAGATGCATCAAGGATGTCAAAGTGAGTTCACATGCAAACTTTGTAAGAAATCAAGCAAATCCAGGGTAGCGATCAAAGCTGGTCAAATTTTGGAAATTAGGGCAAAAATTTCAATGTCTCCAAATCACATGAAAATTCATATACTTGTAAAGCCTATCAAAGGTAGTCTATAGCCTAAATTTCACATGTAAATGGATTTTCTAGCACATTGATATGCCATGTGCATTTTGTAAAAAATGTAATTTTTCCACTTAGACCCTACGAAATCTTGTATAGGATTTTTTGTTAGCCATATGGTTTAACATGTATAAATACCATATGTGGCTACATATTTATACAAATGTTCAAGGCTATCAGAGCTTCCTAGACACCTTAATGCCACCTTGCAAACTTCCAAATGTAGTCAAACTTGTATGAGGGAGATTCAGATGGGAGTTTTTTCAGCATATTCCTAAAGGAGACCTTCCAAACATAGCCTTACAAATTTTCATCTTCATCAAAGGATATTTGAAGGGTCAAAGAGCACAAAATCCAATTTTCAAGGTCACCGCCATTTCCTAGAATAAGAAAATTGAAGGCTTGAAGGGCTACCACATGGGAAACGATGATTAAACCATGTTGTACGATCAGGATGAGCTCACATTCAAGGGTGGAGATGCACTAAAGCATAAAGTAAGGAGGAAAATTGTATCTTAAGTAGTAATTTATTTACTAAGAAATCGGTTATAATCTAGGGTTATGGAAAGATAGGACATGTAGATTTGGAGGTTTATTTTGGTGACATGACTTTCATATATGAACATGCATATGTATCCTATATCAAAAGCATAACTGTTGAATTCCTAGCTCCTGCTACTGCATGTTTCTACATCCTTAGTCCACCTCACAACATTGTATTGGATGTTCTCTATCATAAAAAATGGTTATACCTTGTATCGGGGTTTAATTTTTCCCTGTCATAAAAAAAAAGAAAAAAAAAGTTGCTATATTTTATCAGGAAGTTTACACTTTCTTCCACCCCCAAAAAAGTGATCGTAACCATAGAGTCATCGAATCATCATCAAAAAAGAAAAAGAGAGAGAGAGCAAGCCAAAGAAATCTAAGGAAGCATAGTAGAATAAATCACAGGCTATATAAGCAAATTTATGCATTAATAGAGTTTAGTTAGATTTCCTTGCATGTTACTAGATAAAGAGCATATTCATATTTATGTAGGAAAGGAGTTGATCTAAAATAAGCTAAAGATGAAAGATGTCTCTTGAAAATCCTAAATCTTTGTTTATAATCGTATTTAAGGTAGATTGATTTATGAAAAAGGTACAAAATTTTCTTCAAGATGAGAGGAATTGATGCCTAAAATGACTCAATACATCCACTTCCACTTCATATTGATGCTTGTTTATTTTTGTTATTGATGTCAATGTTGTTTGTTCATGCATATTCATGTTGCCTCTTTCAATTCTTTTTTTCATGAATTTTTTGCTTCATGTCATAGTGCCTACTCATTTATGCATACGATCAATTTTTTCTTCCATATGCTGCCTATAAAAGAATTTGATGCCTGGAACTTTTTGTTTTTCAAAAAGACTAGAGTGGCACTTTTGGAGGAATCGCAGGTTTGTTGATATATTTAGGTAGTGATGTGTGTGAACACACTAGGACCGCCGGGGCACTTTTTTCCCTCTTTAGGAGGTTTTTTTCCCCCGGCTTGTATATACGCCTATTGCCCTAATGGGCTACTTATCTTTGTACATTCTCTAGTAATACATTCAGTATTGTGTGTTTGTGCTCCAAGCTTCTTCTTCTTCCTTGTGCTGTTCGCGTGCTTCCGCAGACGTCTAACTCCAACAATTGGTATCAGAGCAGGTCGTCGCTTCATCTAGGGCGTCGTCGACACTCCTCCGTTTGCAGTCTCAGAATCGCACGAATTTTGGCGAGCATACTTAACATGTTTTCGAGATCAAAACCGCTTCGCTCTGTGGTGCCAAAATCGCGATCTGAGCTCGTTTCGGCCTCCGAACGCACTATCGTAGCGCTTGTGCAGGCTATTTCGTCCTTTTGTGCCAAAGGTATATACCAGTTTCTGTTCGCCAGTTTAAGCGTCTCGAAGTCTACTACAAGTCTAGCAGAACTTGTCTGGGCAATTTTGTTCAACTTTTTTAGATACAGTCAATTTTCTACATCAAGGTATTTTAGTCACTGGCCATGGCTGAAAGCAGTGATGTATTCCGTATGTTGGCTGTTGAGGATAAGTTGGATGGTACCAACTACCCATTATGGACTTATATGATGTGACATGTATTGGTTGCAAAAGGACTGTGGAACATTGTGTAGGGTGTTGAAAGATGTCCTGTTACACCTGTAACAACAGGTACTGCAAATACAGGTGCTGGAGCTGATGAAGATGGTGTCGAAGATGATATTCCACAGATTCTTGTTCGTGCTGCTGTTTCTGTTGCACCTACTGCAGAGCAGATTCGCTGGGATGGCAGAGATGCCTAGGCACATGCATTGATAGCTTTGTCTATCAAACGTGCCATTATTCCTCACATTCGCTCTTGCAGAACAGCTAAGGATGCTTGGGATACACTTACCACATTGTATCAAGCTAGGAATGAGGCTCGTGTTGCTTACCTCCGAAAACAGTTGGAGAGTGAGCACATGAATGAAGGTGATTCTATGGACAGTTTCCTAACGAAGATCAAAGATTTGAAGGAACAGTTGATTTTTGCTGATGAGGTTATACCAGATAGCTCACTTGTGCAAACCGTTCTGAATGGTCTTCCTGACTCATATCAGACTTTTGCTTCTACTCTTCGGTTCGTAGAACAAGATCAAGCTCTCACCATGCATCAAGTAATTTTGTGGATTATTCTCTTATTACTACAACATGTAATGAAGAGCCACTTTCTTTTGAAGATGCATGTGATGATCCATAATGGATGAGTGCTATGCATTCAGAAATGGATTCCATACATAGGAATGGTACTTGGGAGTTATGTGAATTTCCAAAAGGAAAGAATGCCATTGGTACAAAGTGGGTTTATAAGATTAAGAGAAAATATGATGGTAGCATTGATCGCTACAAAGCTAGATTGGTTGCCAAAGGATATGCCCAACAATATGGCATTGACTATGAGGAAACTTTCCTACTTCACGCATGACTACCATTTGTACCGTGGTTGCATTTGCTGCCCATCGAGGTTGGAAAGTGCATCAGTTGGACATAAAAACAGCCTTCTTGAATGGTGATTTGCAAGAAGAGGTTTCTGTGAAGCAACCTCTTGGTTTTGCTATGAAAGGGAAAGAGCATATGGGTTATCACTTGCATAAAGCCTTGTATGGTCTCAAGCACGCTCCACGTGCATAGTATGACAAAATCCTTAAGCACTTGATTGCTCTTGGTTTCACATGTAGTCCAATTGAGAGCACACTCTATGTACGCAAAAATGGTGCTGATCTTATAGTGCTTGTTCTTTATGTCGATGACATACTCTTGACTGGGTCATATGATGCAAAACTTGACATTCTTATGGCTGATTTGCAGCATACTTTTGATGTTACTTATCTTGGTCTTTTGAGCTACTATCTTGGCATCCAGTTTGTATCCGTTGAGGGGGGAATTGTTATGCATCAAGCAAAGTATGTTGAAAAACTACTTCAGTGTTTTGACTTTGAGGATTGCAAGCCAGTTTCCACACCACTTGAGACATGATTCAGGTTCTCAATTGAGGATTCCAATGATGCATTTGACACTTCTCTTTATCAGCAAGCTGTGGGATGTCTTATATATGCATGCAACACAAAGCCGAATATACAGTATGCAGTTTCCCAGTTGAGTTGATTCATGCATAGCCCTAGCACTAAGCATTGGCAAGCGGTGAAATATGTGTTTAGATATCTCTGATGCACTTTGAGCTTAGATCTCTTTTATGGCAAAGATATTCAGCCATGTTTGCATGCTTTTACAGATAGTGATTGGGCTGGTTGTTATGATACTCATGTGTCCACTAGTGGTAATTGCTTTTTCCTTGGATACTCATGCATATCTTGGTTGAGTAAGAAGCAACCTATAGTGGCGACATCGAGTTATGAAGCTGAGTACAGGGCAGTTTTCACAGCTACAGTGGAGTGTATATGGCTGAGATGCCTATTGATGGATCCTTCCATGGAGATTGATGCTGCTACGCATATTCTCACTGATAGTCATAGTGCTTTGGCTGTTGCACAAAACCCAGTGTTTCATGCATGGACCAAACATATTGAGGTGCATTATCACTATGTGAGAGAGTGCCTTCATGCAAGAGGTATTGTTTTGGTATATGTGCCTACACAAGATAATGTGGCAGACATATTCACCAAAGCTCTTCCATGGGAAAAGTTTAAAGCTTTTCGCAAAGTTTTGGGCTTATTACCTTGTGGGGGCTGTTTTGTCACTCCCTGTATGCAGGGGAGTTTGTTACACTTATGTGTTCTTTGAGTAGCTTTGGTGTGAACCTTTTCCCTATCCATGGGCACTTTTTACTCTAGTGCTGGCTAGAGGTTTTTTCCCCATGTTACCACATACTTGATACTCTCATATGTGGTGGTTCTTTGTACTTAGGGATATTATTCAGCTCTTACTTCAGTTTAGTTCATCGTCAATAGAGTGAGCTATTCCAACCATCATCTTCCCCGTGTGTGTTGTTGTGTTTATGCTCCTTGTGTGTGCTTCTCGTGTGTCTCTCACACTTCTACACCCACCCAACAGTCAAATCTGGTCAAATTTTGGAAATTAGGGTATAAATTTCAACGTCTCCAAATCACATGAAAACTCATATGCTTGTAAAACCTAACAAAGGTAGTCTATAGCCTAAATTTCACATGTAAATGGATTTTCTAGCACATTGATATGCCATGTTCATTTTGTAAAAAAATGTAATTTTGCTACTTAGACCCTACAAAATCTTGTATAGGAATTTTTGTTAGCCATATGGTTTGACATGCATAAAGATCATATGTGGCTACATATCTGTACAAATTTTCAAGGCTATCAGACCTTCCTAGATACCTTACTGGCACCTTGCAAACTTCCAAATGTAGTCAATCTTGTATAAGGGAGATTCAGATGGGAGTTTTTTTTGCATATTCCTAAAGAAGATCTTTCAAAACATAGCCCTACAAATTTTCATCTTCATCAAAGGATCTTTGAAGGGTCAAACAACACAAAATCCAATTTTCAAGGTCACCACAGTTTCCTAGAATAAGAAAATTGAAGGCTTGAAGGGCTCCCACATGACAAACAATGATTGAACCATGTTCTACGCTCAAAATGAGCTCATATTCAAGCATGGAGATGCATTAAAACATAAAGCAAGGAGGATCCACGAGTTTTTTTTCATCGAATAAGCTTTTTTTTATGGTCAAAGATCAATAATGCAAAGTTCATCCAAAAATAGCATCTTATCTTATCCACATTGATGTCAGCACTAATCCGACAATCCAGATCAGCCCCAGATCCAATGGTGGAGAATGAATGTGCCTAATTTCCCCCCTTTGACCTAGATATCATATAAAGAATCAATCCTAGCCATCCATTTGATATATCCAATGGTTATAATCAAAAGCAACTCATCTTACGATTGAGAGTTAATTTCTCTAGATCCAAGGGCCCAAATTCATTAAAAAAACTAAAAAAACCCCCCTCCAAAATCATAGAGCATCATTCTTAAGCATCCATAGGGCCCTTGCTAGCACATGGTTTCCTTGAGATGAGCACCCTCAGTTGAGCATGCAAGGATCCAAGGTGGGCTAGTAAGAGCATAGTTCTTAGAATCAATTTTAATGTAGACTTCCACTCTAGGATAGGCTCATAAACCCAATTTCTCTTTCTTTGCTCACCTTCAGTGGAGCGTGTGAGTGAGTTAGAGTTGGTTTTGATGAGTCTTAAACTTCTTTAGAAACACATTACGATCTAAAAAGACATAGGGTCAATGAAGTGGAACCTATCCTCTTAGCTGTGACATTCGGTTGAACTGTCATGGTGAGAGGGTCGTGCGGACCACCTTTGACTAGTAGAATGTTTAGCTTGATGTTTCACAACATTCATGTATATGTATGTCATAACAATATCTTCTAATTCATGTCTCTTGTCTCTTAGTCTCTTATATGTTTTTACATGTCTCCTTCTATCTCTTTCTATGTGTGAGAAGGCTCTAGAGTCTTGCGTTGAACCAGTGAGGATGATCTATTGAGATTGAGAGAAAAAGTTTCTATTTTGAAAGTGTATAAGAAGTTCCATTCTTGGACCATTATTCCTTTCAAAAATTGATTCATGTGTGTGGTTTTCTTTTTGTTGTCATCATGCATACATCCACAAGAACCCATGCATATGAATTAAATTTCTAAAGTGTATAAGAAGCTCCATTTCTTGGACCATTCTTCCTTTCAAAATTGAATGATGTGTTGGTTTTCTTTTTGTTCTCATCATGCATACATCCATATGTTCCCCCTTCTCATAATCAAATCATGACATCTCTCCTCTCCATACCTAACTTCATCTTCACCTTCACATTTTTTATCACATAAACCTTCCAACACTCACTAGCTTCATACACTCTTCATGTGCCACGACCGGACGTGATCCACCCGGATTGCAATCACCTCCACACCACATAAGTGATGCCCATGCTACCATACCTGGCCTAAAAACTGCAAAAGCTCTTTCGGATTTCGGATTTCTCCAGCAGTTAAATTGTACATCCGTATGCAATATGATAGATACCTTGACGAGGCATCCAAGGTTGGGTTTATTGGAACCTTGCTCTGTGGTCAAGCATTATCATGGTTTGCCCCAATCTTGGAGAAGAACATGGCAGTACTTCAGGACTATGAGGGGTTTCTTCGAGAACTCTCTGCCACATTTGGAGATGCAGATACAAGTCGAGTAGCAGAAACAAAACTTCAGAAGTTACGTCAAGGTAACCACCTTGCCTCTACCTATGCATCTGAATTTAGGCAGTTGATATGTGATCTCACTTGGCATGAAGATTATTTTATAAGCCAATTTAGATGGGGTTTAAGAGATGATGTGAAGGACCTTTTGCTCATGATGCCAGAGGTTAAAACATTGAATGAGTATATCATGCAAGCTATTCAATGTGATAACCGACTTTTTGAAAGGAAACAAGAAAAACAAGTAGAAGGAAGACCTCGCTAGTGGAAACCTTTCCAACCCACTACTAAAGATGAGTCTATGCCTGAACATATGCAAATAGATGTAACTAGGTTTCAACCTCTAACACTAGAAGAGAAACAGAGAAGGAGAGTTAATAAGTTATGTATCTACTGTGGAAACCCTGGACATATTGCAATTAATTGTCCGAATAAGAGAACGAACTCCAGAGTTGCAGCCACCCTTGTAGAGCAGGGAAACGAGGAAGTCCAGTTGTAAAAGAGAGCTTGCAGCTGGACCATGATATAAGAAAGGGTCTCATAATTCCAACTACACTCATAGAAACATGTCTTGCATGTATCAAGTTAATCATGCCCAAGAAGACCCTTTCCCTTACAACCCTAGTAGATTCAGGAGCCTTCTCATGTTTCATCGATGAAGGATTGGTTAAGAAACATGGAATGCCTGTACTTCAGAAGAACAAACCAGTAGTAACTGAAGTAGTAGATGGATGACCTCTAGCATCTGGGAATATAACCATGTAAACCACACCATTAAGAGTATACCTTGGTGACCATGAATCCCACATATGTTTCAATGTAATATTGAGCCCAGTTCATCTACTTATCATTGGAATGCCCTGGTTAAAGAAGTATAATCTAGACATTAATTGGGAAAATCATAAAATCACATGTCGATATATCCAGAAGAACCCAACCTATGTCGGAGCCAAAGCCTTCATACATGCAATAAGGAAGGAACCTACATATATGATCTATGCCATTCCAGCTCAAGAATCTAAGAAAGATGATCCAACATAACTACCCAATGAGTACAAAGGCTTTGAAGATGTTTTTGAAAATAAGAATGCAGATATCCTCCCAGAGCATAGACCTTACGATTGCCCCATAGATCTTCAAGAGGGAGCACAACTACCCTTTGGACCAATCTACAGACTATCCCCAGAGGAACGTACAGAACTACTCAAGAACATTGATGAGAATCTAGCAAAGAGGTTTATCAAACACTCGAAGTCTCTAGCAAGAGCTCCTATTTTATTTGTAAAGCAGAAGGATGGGACTCTCCGGATGTGTATAGACTATCGTGGATTGAACAAAGTCACTATAAAAAATAGATACCCTCTACCACTCATATCAGAGCTCTTGGAACGCCTTGGAAAAGCAAAATTCTTCACGAAAATTGATCTTCGAGGAGCTTATAACCTTGTAAGGATTAGAGAAGGAGACGAATGGAAGACAACATTTCGAACAAGGTATGGCCATTTTGAATATGTAGTTATGCCATTCGGTCTTACAAATGCTCCAACTGTCTTCCAACATACGATGAATGATATCTTTCGAGAATATCTAGATGATTTTGTTGTAATATACCTTGACGATATCTTGCTATTCTCCAAAAATCTAGAGGTTCATGAATGTCATGTAAAGATAGTCCTAGAGAAACTAAGAGAAAAAGGATTATATGCAAAATTGGAGAAGCGCTCTTTCCATAAGACAGAAGTGGAATTTTTAGGGTACATTGTATCAGATAAAGGAATTTTATGGACCCTAAGAAAATTGAGACAATCCTTGATTGGCAACCACCTTCATGTGTTCGAGATGTACAATGTTTTCTGGGGTTTGCCAACTTCCACAGGATATTCATTAGAGATTACTCCAAGATAGTGACACCTCTTACCAAGCTTACAGGGAACTCCAAATTCTCATGGACCGAAGAAGCAGAAAAAGCATTTCAGACCTTGAAATCAGCATTCACTACTGCTCCACTCTAGTTCATCCTGATTCTAGTAAGCCCTTCTTCCTAGAGACAGATGCATCAGACTTTGGCTTAGGGGCCATTCTTTCCCAATATGGAGATGATGGACACCTACATCCAGTTGCATATCATGCAAGGAAATTTTCTCCTCCAGAAATTAATTATGAAATTCATGACAAAGAACTTCTTGCCATAGTGGACGCCTTTGATACCTGGCGCCACCATCTAAAAGGAGCAGCTCATAAAGTTATCGTGTATACAGACCACAAGAACCTAGAGTATTTTATGATCACCCGCATCCTCAACAGAAGGCAATCTCAATGGAGTAACTTTCTATCCAAGTTCGACTTTGTCATCACATATCGTCCAGGATGACAACAATGTCAGTCAGATGCCTTGTCAAGAAGATCTTACCTTGCACCAAAGAAGGGTGAAGAGGCCTTTGATCAACAGGAGAGCATATTACTCAAGCCATCATGAAGATTTAGCCTTGAATCATTTGATCCGTGAGACTCTACCACAAGATGAATTGTTTTGTAATGTTAAGCAAAAAACTCAAGAAGGAAGAATTCAAGAAGTAAATGAATTCCAAGAAAAGGATGGGTTACTATTCTATAAGAACCTATTGTATGTCCCTCTAGGAACTCCCAGGATCCAAGTACTTCAACAATGTCATGACAACCTTGCAGCAGGACATTTTGGAGTGAATAAAACAATAGAACTTATATCAAGGGATTTTTGGTGGCCTCAAATGTGGAAGTAAGTCAAAGAATATATCCAAACCTGTGACGCTTGCAATAGATCCAAAGTACCATGACATAAACCTCATGGCCTCTTGCAGCCTTTGCCTATTCCAAAAAGGCCATGGGCTTCATTATCTATGGACTTCATCACATATCTGCCAAAGTCAGAAAAGTATGATGCCATTCTTGTTATAGTGGATAGATTTACAAAGATGGCACACTTCATCCCAACTACCAAGGCAATCACAGGTGCAACCACTGCTAGGCTTTTCCTTAGATACATCTTTAGGCTTCATGGATTGCCTGATGATATTGTCAGTGATCGAGGTCCGCAGTTCATATCCAGCTTTTGGAATAGTCTTTGCAAGTTCCTTGGTGTTCAAGACCAGATAACATGACCGCTCCTCGTGGAACTTGTCGCTTGAGGGGGAGGTGATGTCATGGATAAAGGAAACCATCTTGAACCTTAGATCCCATGTGAATCCTATATCTCATGATTGGTTCATAATTAGGAGAAACCAATGCTTCCATCCCGTCTGGAGCATGCCAAAAGCACTAAGATCGACTATCTACTTGCCTCATTCGGATATCCAGAGCTCATGTTTCAAATTGATGACATCATCGATGACATCATTAATTCGTAACTGCCATTCATGAATCACCCTTGAAAACCCATATAAGGAGGGGTTGGCCACATTCATAATCAGTCTTGCCAATACGAGTCTTGGGAGCTCAAGGAGTCGTGACCGCCAAGTAAGTACTCTCCAAGTTCCAGTTCTAGTTCTCATCTTGTTCCTTGTTCTAGTCTAGTTCTTGGACATCCTATCTTGTCTCCTTGTAATCTCATAGTACAAGATCTTGTTGAGTTCTTTCATGTGTCTAGTTCATCTCCTAGAAGGGAGTTCTCGTAATCCAGATATCTTGTTTCATACTTACGATCCCGGGTTGTGGGATCTCCTGTATGATCTCTAGTCCAGTTTTCCATACCTATTGGTCCCAGGTTGTGGGATGTCTTGTATTGGCTACATCTTCTTGTATTATTTTCCCTACGTGGGTGTTCTTGTAATCATAAGTGTGTTTCGGAAATCTTATCTACTGTAGTCAGAGAGCACAATCTAGTGCTCCCCTGACAATACCTGTTGTTTGTGATCATAATCCTACAACATACTATGGTTGCATGCATATTGATTCTCGAAGGTCCACACATGAACATCAAGATCCTCGTCCAATCGTCCAACAAAATGTGTGTAATTTAACCCCCAAGGGGATTTCTGCTCCATATCTTGTCTTTAGACTCTTCTTCATTGGTGGTATACAAATCTCATGTACAATCCTCCCAAATGCTAGGTCAAGTGAAAGGTACCGGTGCTAAAGCAAACTTTGACTAGGGTCTGATGCCACCGCTTTGGCTGAGGTCCATAGGGCACTCTTCTTCTTGCTACTGACTTTGCTAGTTGGCTCTACTAGATTCCCCTTTCCATGAATCTTTAACTAACTTGTTGTTCTTCCACTCTAAAAATCCAATCCTCTAAGATTGACTATGGCAAAACTCCATTTTTCACCCATCATAACAATTCTTCTAGGATCTCTGCTACTTCTGCAAGTGAAATACTCTCATATGTGGTGGTACTTTGTACTTAGGGACATTATTCAGCTCTTACTTCAATTAAGTTCAGTTCAGTTCATCGTCAATAGAGAGAGCTATTCCAGCCATCATCTTCTCCATGTGTCTTGCTGCGTTTGTGCTCTTTGTGTGTGCTTCTCATATGTCTCTCGCACTTCTACACACACCCAACATCTTTAACATATAATATTGTCGGCCTCCCTCCCTGGGGCCAAATTCCTTCTTCATTTCTTCCTCAAGACAGTTAGGCACCACCTGCTCTTTTAACAAAGTTACTTTAAAGACTTTCACAATTAGTTTAGGAGAAAATGTCACCTGAGGAGACAACTGACCTTTCGTCTTCATGTTGAGATCTATCCGACTTCTAGTGTAGTAATTCAACTTCCAGCTCACCCACGGTAACGATGCAAACTCAAATAGGGAAATATGTTGTAACCAAATAGTATTCAATGATGCACTTGTATTAATTTCGATCTTAAAATCTGAAAAGGGATCCATCCGCGGCTGTGACAACTTATTGGCCGATGTCGGAGTTTGCATCTCATCTTCTTTCCCTTGGAGTAAACTATCACTGTCTTCAGTAAAAGAATCTTCTTTGCAAGCAACCACTTCTCTTCTGTGCACTCTACTCCTCATGTTTGTTGTGTCTACGCTCGGAATCACAGAGGCTAAACTGATTGTCGTCCTCTGGCACATATACATGCACGTTTGAAACACACGATTGAAAAACTATACCAATCCGAAGCCAAAATCCAAAAATCGTATGATACTATAATTCACACAAAGTACACCACCTTTCCATAAAGCATACTTTTGAGTGAAACTTTCAGCAAATGATTTAAATTCTTCCTGCAAATCAATGCAACAAATTAAAATATTTTTATGCTTCTCTTTTCCCATGAACAAATGTCAGCCACCAAATACTTGAATAGAGCACCAATTACACGTACAAACATCAACCCAACCATTTTTTATGAAGAAGTTATGACTGAGGGAATTCAAAACCAGCAGAATTTGACTGAACAAGTTCTGACATACCAACATCCGATTGAGTAGAATCCAATTAACCAAAATCCAATATAGTAAAATCTGACCAAGTAAAATCTGATTGAGTAAACTTGAAATAGTACGACCTTTACCTCAAATCCACTTTTGCATACCAATGTACCCTTAAGAATGTACTTAAAGTACTCTTAAACCAACGTTTTTCTAGAAAACATAAAACCATTAAAAAGAATGCAGAGAAATATGACTTCTTACTTCTGTGATCACCAATGGAGCCATTCTGATTTTTTGAATTACACATCACCTGCACTAGATTAGATGACAACCAATCCATATGCGGCGGCTTCCCTTGAAATTTCTTCAATCAAAATCCATTGATAAGCTTTTCCATTCTCATGCCAAACACATCAGTTAGTAAAAAGGTTCATTGGCCCAGGTCCTACACAATCTAATATGGACCTTTATATCTCAAGGTAAGTTTTCCTGGATGTGGCCCTAATTTGGAGTTGTACACCATCACCCAATCTCCAACCTAAAATATCTTGAATTTCACATTCATATTAACCCAAGCCTATCTCCTTCTTTGGATTACCTCTGTTATGTATGCACTAACCAAACGATCCTCCTCCAAATGAAGAAGATACTTACTCCTATGCTTGACCGATACTTCAAGAGACATATTTTTTGCTGTGAGTCTCAAACTTGGAACCACAAACTCCATTGGAACTACGGCTTCCAAGCCATAAACCAATCTGAATGGTGTCATACATGTCACTTTGAAAGCTATTCAAAATGACCATAATGTTGAATCAAGCAATGAATCCCAATTTTTCTTATTGTGATGCACTAACTTTTTAAGAATGCACAACAAAATCTTATTAGTGCTTTTCGCTTAACCATTTTCTTGATGCATAATCAGATGTGTTCTTGTTAATTCTGAAATTACTTCATTAAGGAAACGAGCTCCTCTATCACTTACTAACTCAACTGGACAACCAAACTTGGTCATGATGTTGTGGTAGAGGAACTTTGCAACACTTTCTGCTTTATTGTCCTTCAATGCTACTGCTTCCACCCACTTTGTGCAATAATCCGTAGCTACTAAAATATAGCTATTACCACATTGAGTAATAGGCTTGATCAGCCCAATAAAATCCATGCCCCATTTTTTAAGTGGATCCAATGGTAAAATAGGGTGATCAAACATCCGATCCAAATTATTTGGTTGACCTATTTTCCAACAAATCACACATCTTTTGGCAAATTCATGAGCATCTTTTAATACTATAGGCCACCATAATCTTGGTTGCAAAATCTTTTTCCCTATAATATCACCTGAAAAATGTCCTCTTGCTACTCTTGAATGCGCTTCCTGCAAAATAGCTAGTTGCTCAAAATCTGGTACACACCTTCGAATGACCTGATCTACTCCTTTTTTGTACAATGCACCTGCTATTACCAAATAAGGCCTACTTTTCAAGGCAAACTTCTTTCTTTGATCAGGTGTAAAGTGTTGATGTAATGCTCCATCTATTAGAAACATTAATAATTGGTCATACTAAGAATCAGAGTCAGCAATTTGTGCATTGAGTAAATCCACATCTTGAAACTCGCCATTGACACTTGCTGGTGCTTCTCGTGACTGCAATCTATTGAAGTAATCTGCCATTCCATGTTCTTTACCTGGAGTATGAATAATGACAAAATCAAATTCCTGCAATAGAAGCATCCACCTTGCCAACCTTCTTGTTAATAGAGGCTTCTTGATCAAATATACTAAAGCCTCATGATATACATGAAAAATCACTTTATTATCCAATAAATAATGTCTAAATTTATTAAGAGCATACACCATTGCTAATGCTTCTCTTTCAGTCATCGGATAATTTCTTTTGGTTGAACACAACACCCTACTAGCATAATACACTGGTCTATACCATCCTTTTTCTTTCTGCTGCATCAACACTGCTCCAACTGCTACATCTGATGCATCAACAAATATATGAAATGGCAAAGACCAATCTGGCAGTAGCAAAATTGGTGCTAGTGAAACCATCTAACTAAAAATGCTTTTTCTTGAGCTTCAGCCCATAACTAAAATGCTTTTTCTTGAGCTTCAACCCATATAACTAAAATGCTTTTTCTTTGTTAAATGAGTTAGAGGTAATGAAATATTAGCTACGTACCTCAAATACCTAGCATGCCACTTGATTTGTCCAACAAACCTCATCACTTCTTTCACATTTGTCGGGGCTTTTGCTGTCCCAGTGGCTTGAATATTTTTAACATCAATAGCCATTCCCTCTTGTGAAATGACATGGCCTAATAAGATGCTACTCTTCACCGAAATGACACTCTTGAATGGATTGAGCACCATCCTGAATTTTCTGCGTCTGTCAAAATAAGATTTCAGATGCAGTAGGTGTTGTACCTTTTTTCCAAATACTAAAAAGTCATCCACGAAGACTTGCATGAAATCCTACAAATAACGTTCAAACACTTTATGTGCCATGTAATTGACTGAAGGTGGTCCATTCTTCAATCCAAAAACTCATGATTGTGAACACATAAGCATCAAATTCTATAATGAATGCAGTTTTGTGTTGATGCTCCTCAGCAACACAAATTTGATTATAGTCCAAAAATCCATCCAAAAAACTATACGTCTCATGTCCAACTACTACATCCAATACTACATCACAAAATGGCATAGGGAAGGGATCCGTAATCATTGCTGCATTTAATTTTTTATAATCCACACAAATTCTCAAATTCCCATTTTTTAAGGAACCACTAGAATAGGCAACAACCATGTGACCTGATTAACTAGTGTGATAAATCCTACCATTAATAACTTATCAATTTCTTCTTAACTTGTTTTGCAAAATTAGGATTCATCCGATATCTTTATTGCACAATCAAAGCTGCATCTTTCTTTAAATTTATCCTATGTTGATATAGATTTGGGTCTATACCTTTCACCTGTGAGTAGTCCCAAGCAAATACATCAATGTACTCCTTCAACAAACAAATTAGATCTTCCAAGAACTGGCCTTCTAATTCTTTGCTTACTTTGGCCATCTTAGGTTCAGCATCAGCTCCCAAATTAACCTCCTGAAGTTCATCCTCTTTTACCCTACCAGAACTTGCATATTTTTGTTCATATATTCTTTCATCCAAATTAACTACCTCTTTTTCCTGCTGCTCCAGTTTGTTGAGTCAGAATTTCTAGATTTTGCTCAAACATACGTCTCAGCCGTGTGCCATCCAATGTGTCACCTGAAACTAGTTCACATGTCTTCTCCAACAGATCCTCATCCTTTGATAACACACCTTCCACATCTACCTCCAATACTGGTACCATTGTTGGATTCGCCTTCAAAAATTCCTCCTTTTTGTCATCTTCAATGTTGTTGGATAAACTAATGGCATGAGCCATCAGTGGTTTCTCTATTACCATCATGTTTCTTCTACCTTTCATTGGTATGGTGACCTGCTTTTTGCCTTTTGTAATCACAACCACATTCAATCCCCAATCTTGCTTAACTTTAGCCAACCTGAACCAAGGTCTACCTAACAACATTTCATACGGGTAAGTAGACTCGGACATTCTAATTACCACAAAATTTACCATGAATGAAATTCTTGCAATTGTGATTTGTTGCTACTTCAGAATGCCCAAAGCTTGGACTCTAATTTGATCACTTGAAAAGGTGCTGGACCCAAAGCCCCATTCCCCATTTCTTTAAAAATTTGCTCAAGTAATATGTTTACCCCTGAGCCACCATCTAACAAAACCTCATCAAATCTCCTTTGTTTATACTGTGCTTGAATTATTGGCACAACAAAATCCACATCAACCCGATCAATATTATTAGCTGACGTTGAAGGTACCTGCTTAGTTGTTGGTTATGACTGTTGTCCGACTATCTTCTTCAGCAATTTCTTTCTAAAAACTAGTACCAAAGACAATAACTGATCTAAGGACAATTGCAAAGGAGAGTTAATTATTACCTCAAACCAATCATTGTCTAACTCTTGCTTGGTCTTGATCTTATCCTTCTTCTTTGTTTTTTGTAGGAATGTTGCATCCTCCTCATCCTGAGATAAAATCTGAAATTGTACTTGCTTCTGCTGATCTTGCCGGATCCGTTTCTAAACTTGGTCCCTTATCTGTCTTTGCTCTTGCCAATCAATAGGACCTTTATTCTTGGACCTTGTAACTACCAAGGCATCCACATCCTTGACTTTACCACATTGCTTACAATCATAATTCCACTGATTTTCATGGTCCTGATGTAGACTTCCTGATGTACTTGCACCTAAATCATTACGACATTCTTGATCTGATAAGTATATGACTATAGCACTGGATTCAACAGTCTTTTGAGCATGTTACTGTTGCTTTCCCTCTTGGTTGTTTGGATTATAACAAACCACTGATATACCCCTTTCTTATATGCGCTTAACCCATAAATGACAATTAGGCCTAATCCAATGGTCTGGTGCAGAAGAATATCCGCATGGCATCACTCTCGATGGTGTGTCCTATTGATTCTTGTTGATTACCTTGATAATTTCCTTGCTGGTTGGCTTGATCTCTCCATGGAGATCTTCCTTGCTGCTGGCTCTGAAAACCACCATGTCCTTAAACTGGAATGGCCTAATTTGCTGAATTTCATTATTATTCCTATTGTCCTACCTTGAACTTTGTCCTCGATGTTTGGGATTATACCAACACTGACTTGTTGTATGTCCATCTTTATCATAAATTTCACAAAACCTTTTCTCCTTTGGAGCAATTATAGAGTATCCATGTTTCTTTAATTTACTACTCAAAGCTTCCTCTTTACTTTGTTTACCTTTATGTTTACGGTGCCTTCTCACCACAACCTCTTCATTGTCAGTGTCCGATTTAGAATTAGTCATACCTTTCTCTGACTCCATTTCTGAATCAGATTCAGCATCTAAACTAGAGTCACTGTGCCTCTTCTTCCACCTGCCAAATCTTCTTTCAACTCTTGCAGTTGCTAACACTAATACATCAAAACCATTAGCTATATCCGCACCATTGCATGCCTAATGCTGCTCGTTAATCCTTTTAGGAAGTAACCCACCAACATTTTGTCGAGAGGTCTCTTGTTGCCTTATTACCTTTCCATTAAAGTTCTAAATTTCTGAGCATAGTCTTCTACTAACATGTTCCTTTGTCTAATTGCTCTCAACTTCCTCAAAACATCAGAGGGAGTTTTTCTTTCCTAAATCTTTGTAAAATGTTGTTTTCAATGCATCGTATGTAGCGAAATGAGCAATATTGTATTGACTAAACTAGCTCATTGCTCTTCCTTCCAATGTAGTTGCAAATTGCTGGAGTTTGATCGCATCACCATATATTTCTGGATATCCATTTGTTGTCCACTTTATCTTGAATTGAGCAACATGATAGTCCACATCTTCTTTAGAGCCTCCTCTAAAAGGGGTTGCTTTGACCTTGGGATTTGGAGGCGGTTGCACCATTGGTTGTGGCTGAGGTGTACACCTAGTTCTTTGACTAGTCATCCCTGCAAGTGGGTCGAACTAGAGTTGTCTTCTAACTCCTACAGTTGCTTTTGTTAAGAATAGTGCTCCTAGTATACCTCCCACCAGCCTAGCTTCACATGCACTTGTTCCTCCTTCCTCCTCTTCAGTTTCAAGGTTAGATTTCTCTTGTGCTTTCTACCAATCATAAAATTCACAAGATGACTCCATGTTAGCTGCTTTTGCTTGCACTCTTGTATAATAAACTTTACTAAATCTTCCTCTTTGTCCTTTCATGCATCTCTTGCTTCTTTAGCAAACGTAGTAGGATCGCCAAATGTGTTTGGGTTCAAGAACACATAGCTACTTACACAATTTGAAAACTTCTAAAAAGTAAACCTTAGCACTGATCTTCACACACAAAGAAAACACTTGTAAACATACTTTAGATTCAGCACTTTTATGCTGCGGTAGAATACTGTATTCACATCAAATTACTCAGACAAACATAATTCTATACTTGCGCTGAATAGAGAATACAAAATATATTGATTGAAGTTCTTCGAAAACATAGAATTACAAGATAGATAATCATGTCATTTCTCTGAATTGACGATATTCAACAGCTTGAACTGCGTACAACCTGCTCAGTTACGTGAATAGATTTCTTTCCACATTCTCTAGGCTCTTCATCTTCTCTCCTCTCTCGATCTTCTTGAAAGACACTTCTTCTTCCCGTTTTTCATACTCGCAAATGAAAAACAACACCCAAAATCCCACTACATGAAGGAGTAACTAATTTGTAACTATTTATTAAAATTATGAGTGAGCAAAATATGGATTCAGCACAATTCCAAGTCAACAGCATTCTGACTCAGTAACTTCAACATCTGACTGAGCATTTTCTATCTGTCAATAGAAAGGTAGTGCTAGATTTTAGGGGCCAACTTCTCTATATAAAAGTAGCTTATATCATGACTTCTTTTGAGTTATCTTGTTGGTTTTGTAGTTCATTTAGAGTGTGCACCAAGTTCTAGAGTTTTAGTAAGCGATCCCCTTGCTTAAGCCATCCCCTTGCTTGTTTGTTTGTTAGTGTTAATCATTAGAATGGACTGACCAAATCTTGTAATTTATACCATGTAATAGAAAAAAGGGTTATTTTTTGGAGAATTGAAGAGTTTTCGGAAGTTCCATGATTCTAGAAAATTTGGAGTTCGGAATGGTGTGAAGTAGCAAAGAAGAAGAGAAAGAGAATGGTGCAGTGATTATTCTATGTGGTATAGTAAGTCTGGAACCGGAAAGAATACAAAAGTGTCTTACAAAAATGTCAAGAATGTGGTAGTATCTATATTCTTGTAATAAGTCTAAAATTAATACAGAAGTTCCTATAACCCATTTTGGTATTATTTTACAGAGTGTGTTGTGACACTGAAGTCTGTAATTAATCAAAAGAAAACTAATTCTCTTAGTGTATCGGTGATAATCTGAATTCTATAAAGTGTGTGGCACTAATATAAGGAAAAAAATGCATGTTATGATTGCAATATCATAGTCATAATCCCCGTTCTTGAAACCTATCCTTTGGAGGTGCACTGTATGTCTTTGCAACAGTCTGCACCAAACAAATTGGCGACCATGATGGGATGGGATTTTTTTATAGATGCAGTGCCTCTTGAATTGATGCCATTGTAAAGTGGTAAAGAGTACCTACATAGTGATTGACATCAAGAGTATTTAGAAAAATTTATCATGCATACTTTAGAAACCTTACAACTCAAAGAATCAAGTATGTGGTAACATGGGGAAAAAACCTCTAGCTAGCACTAGAGTAAAAAGTGCCCATGTATAGGGAAAAGGTTCACATCAAAGCTACTCGAGGAACACATAACTGTAACAAACCCCCCTGGAGCGAATGATGTGAACACATACAGGGAGTGACATATCAGCCCCCACAAGGTAACACGCCTAAAGCTTTGCGAAAAGCTTCAAACTTTTTCCGTGGAAGAGCTTTGGTGAATATGTCTGCCACATTATTTTGTGTAGGCACATATACCAAATCAATATCTCCTGCATGAAGGCACTCTCTCACATAGTGATAATGCACCTCAATATGTTTGGTCTGTGCATGAAACACTGGGTTTCGTGCAACATCCAAAGCACTCTGACTATCTGTGAGAATATGCGAGCATCATCAATCTCCATGCAAAGATCCATCAATAGGCATCAGCCATATACACTCCACTGTAGCTATGAAAACTGCCCTGTACTCAGCTTCACAACTTGATGTTGCCACTGTAGCTTGCTTCTTACTCAACCAAGATATGCATGAGTCTCCAAGGAAAAAGCAATTACCACTAGTGGACACGCGAGTATCATAACAACCAGCCCAATCACTATCTGTAAAAGCATGCAAGCATGGCTGAACATCTCTGCCATAAAAGAGACCTAAGCTCAAAGTGCCTCGGAGATATCTAAACACATGTTTCACCACTTGCCAATGCTTAGTGCCAGGGCTATGCATGAATTGACTCAACTGGGAAATTGCATACTATATCCGGCCTTGTGTTGCATGCATATATAAGACATCCCACAACTTGTTGATAAAGAGAAGTGTCAAATGCATCATTGGAATCCTCAACTGAGAACCTGAATCCTATCTCAACAGGTGTGGAAACTAGCTTACAATCCTCAAAATCAAAATGCTGAAGTAGTTTTTCAACATACTTTGCTTGATGCATAACAATTCCCCCCTCAACGGATACAAACTGGATGCCAAGATAGTAGCTCAAAAGACCAAGATAAGTGACATTAAAAGTATGCTGCAAATCAGCCATAAGAATGTCAAGTTTTGCATCACATGACCCAGTTAAGAGTATGTCATCGACATAAAGAACAAGCACTATAAGATCAGCCCCATTTTTGCGTACATAGAGTGTGCTTTCAATCGGACTACATGTGAAGCCAAGAGCAATCAAGTGCTTATGTATTTTGTCATACCATGCACGTGGAGCTTGCTTGAGACCATACAAGGCTTTATGCAAGCGACAAACCATCTGCTCTTTCCCTTTCATAGAAAATCTAGGAGGTTGCTTCACATAGACCTCTTCTTGCGAATCACCATTCAAGAAGGCTGTTTTTATGTCCAACTGATGCACTTTCCAACCTCGATGGGCAGCCAATGCAACCACGGTACGAATGGTAGTCATGCGTGAAGTAGGTGCAAAATTTTCCTCATAGTCAATGCCATATTGTTGCGCATATCCTTTGGCAACCAATCTAGCTTTATAGCGATCAATGCTACCATCAGATTTTCTCTTAATCTTGTAAACCCACTTTGTACCAATGGCATTCTTTCCTTTTGACAATTCACATAACTCCCAAGTACCATTCCTATGTATGGAATCCATTTCTGATTGCATCGCACTCATCCATTGTGGATCGTCACATGCATCTTCAAAAGAAAGTGGCTCTTCATTACATGCTGTAGCAATAAGAGAATAATCCACAAAATTACTTGATGCATGGTGAGAGCTTGATCTTGTTCTACCAAGTAAAGGTGCACTCAATTTGCTGTCCTGCAAAGTTTGTTTCAGCCACTTTGGCATAGATTGTGCACTCTTGATAGACATGCGTTCATTATGTAAAACATCTTCAATATGTACATCATGCATGGGCTGAATTTCATGCTCAGTTTCAACCATATTTTGACGCAAATGTTCAGCCATATGTGGCTGGAAATTTCCAGAAGTTTGGACATTTTTTGACTGAAATTCCTCAGCCATGTTTGGCTGGAACTTCTCTGCATTTTCAACCCTATTTGGCTGGAATTTTTCAGCCCTTTGAACCTCAGTTGGCTGGTCTACATGGCCATAGTCAAGCGCACCATTTTGGAACAAAGGCATGAGTGTATCGAACACATCTTGTGAGCTAACTGTTGGTAGTTTTTTGCATTCAAGTAGAGGGAAAACTGAATTTTCAGCAAATACCACATCTCGACTCACAATTATTGTGTTCGTCAATGGATGGTACAACCAATATCCCTTACTTTCAGCACTATAACCAACAAATATACATTTCTTTGCCTTGTCATCAAGTTTGTGATGTTGTTGTGATGGCACAAGAGCATATTCCAAACAACTAAACACACGCATATGACTAACCATAGGCTTATGACCATTCCAAGCCTCATAAGGAGTGATGACTCTCAATGCTTTGTAGGGCAGCGATTGACCACATAATTTGCACACATGACTGCTTCCATCCAAAACTTATGAGGAAGATGCTTTCCTTTAACCATACATCGTGCCATTTCAAGTAGAGTTCTATTTTTACGCTGGGCAACACCATTTTGTTGAGGTGTATATGGCACCGTACATTGGTGTGAAATACCTCTTTCACGAAGAAAAGCATTAAACTCATGTGACATGTATTCACCACCACGATCTGTGCGTAGAGTCAAAAGCTTTTGTGAAGAAAATTTTTCAGTCATAGCTAAAAATGCTTTGAAGCAAGAAAATACCTCATTCTTTGCTTTCATAGGATACACCCATGTATGGCGAGTAGCATCATCAATGAAGGTAACAAAATATACATGCTTCCCAAAAGATGGAGTCTTGACGGGACCACATACATCACTATGAACAAGTTGCAATTTTCTTGTAGTGTGTGTATGACTATCTTTTGGAAAAGAAGCACGATGCATTTTTCTGAGAATGCAACCTTCACATGCATGCTTTTCAATGGACTCAAGTGTAGGCAAGCCAATAACCATGTCCTTCTTTTGCAAGTAAAGCAAACTATTGAAGTTTAAGTGACCAAAACGAGCATGCCAAAGCTCCATTTCAGCCATGGAAGAAGTATGAGCAACCAAGGCATTTGAGGCAGCCCTCTTGTATGTATCCATGCGATACAAACCATTACATAATGTACCGGACATCACGATAAAATCGCCATTGTTGAAATCATGAACCATACACTTATCATCAACAAAGTGTACATGAAGTCCAGCTTTGGCAATCAACGAAACTGAAATTAAGTTCTTCTTGATGCCGGGCACACACAATGCATTTTTCAAGGCTGTAAGCTCAATTTCTCCTACTCCAATGATAGGATAAGAGGCATTGTTTGCACACACCACAGGTCCTCCTTTAGGTGTATCTTTCAAAGAGGCAAAAAATCTTTTACATGATGTTATGTGCTTTGAAGCACCACTATCAAAGAACGAATCCGAATCAGCCTCACTCACAACCATACATTTAGAATGTAAAGAAGCATCATAATGGCATGTAACAATGCATGCCCAAAAATCTTGAGCCATGTTAGCTTCATCATTCTTTGCATTTGTTGAATTTTCAGCAATAGACATGCTAGATTCCTTCTTCTTTTCATCGCGTTTAGAAAGATTTCTACACTCGTCAATAGTATGACCAGCCTTCCGACAATATTTGCATCTCTTCTTCTTTTGCAAATCACCATCATTAGAGGAATGAGTGGAAGCTTGAAGGTTTGGTTTTGATGAACCCAAAGCTGAACCATACTTGCTTTTCCCCTTTTGTGAGATAGCAAGTGCTTGCGTTCCCTCAATCAAACCACTCCTATTCACTCTAGATTGCTCTTCTTGCAAAAGAAGAGAGACAACCTCATCAAATGCATACATATTAGGATTTCCTTTTGCAACCAAACGAAGTGTAGTAGCAAAGCTTTGAAAAGATTCCTGTAATCCTTTCAACAATGTAGAAATGAGTGATGCATCCGGAATGATCTCATCTATGTTTGCCAATTGCTCTTTCAAGTCCTTGATGCGTGTCACATACACATCCACTGACTCATTTTCAGCCATACATACATCCTCAAGTTGCTTCCTCAAGTACACATGCTTCATTACGCACGGCATACAAAGAAGCAAGAGTGTTCCATGCCTAAACATGACCAAATGTGTGGAACTATATGATGCTTCACTGAAAGTGCAATCAAAGCATGAGCTTGAGCATCCTTTCCATCCCATCTAAGCTGCTCCTGTGTAGGTGGAGAAGGAGAAACCACTGTACTCGAAGAAGAAGCTCCATCTGTGACAGTAGACTGTGAAGTAGAAGCACCTGTCGGTCTTCGATCTACATCTACCACTATGTTGCAAAGTTGTTTTGCAACAAGAACATGCTTCATCATGTAAGACCACATCGGATAGTTGGTCCCATCAAGCTTATCTTCAGCTTGAAGCATGCCAAACAAGTCATTGCTGCCTGCCATTTCACTAAGGAACAAGAATGTGACAAAATCTTCACTTCGATGAAAGCTGAAATGAGTGTTGAAGTTTCAGCTCATAAACCGTCACTCTGATGGTGATTTTGATTGCACGAATGGCTTCGAAATGGGGGTAAAACCCCAACGCACCTGCTGGAAATGTTTCTGGGCTGCTGAAATTCACACTTCTATGCTCCGAAGTCTATTTGCACTGTTAAAGTGCGCGCGCTACGACGCGAAAAACCGAAACTTGAGAAGAAGCTGAACTGCTCTGATACCACTGTTGGGTGTGTGTAGAAGTGCGAGAGACACATGAGAAGCACACATAAAGAACACAAACATAGCAAGACACACGAAGAAGACGATGGCTGGAATAGCTCTCTCTATTGACGATGAACTGAACTGAACTGAACTGAAGTAAGAGCTGAATAATATCCCTAAGTATAAAGTACCATGTATATGAGAGTATCAAGTATGTGGTAACATGGGGAAAAAACCTCTAGCTAGCACTAGAGTAAAAAGTGCCCATGTATAGGGAAAAGGTTCACATCAAAGCTACTCGAGGAACACATAAGTGTAACAAATGTATCCTATGCACGAAGAGAGCAACTAAAGTGGTATCTTGAGCATTTGTTCTTCATTGTGAAATATGATTACATGTCCAAAGATAATTTTGTAGCATTATGTTGGGCAAAAAAAGGGGGAGTTGTTAGCTAGCTCATTGGATATTTGAAAGGATATACAGTGAGGTATTTTCTTTAGATAAATGCAAAACAGAGGCTAATAGTAGGTTGACAACCTATTTTGCAGCAAATTTCCAATTTATGCAGCAGGTCAAGAGAAATGAGATTGTTTGGCCCAAAGCACAGGACCAGTATATGGATTCTCTAAGGATTCAGGAGGAGCAGGTTGGTATTAAGGAGGAAGACCAATTGGACGACACATATAGGGACTTATTAAAAGCTAGTAACAAGCTAGAGGAAGTTGATTTGGTGGTACAAAAATTGTAGAGCAAACCTTCTAAAGGGGTAAGTTTTCATGAAACACCATTTAACATAGCAGAAGAGATAGAGCAGCCAAAGGTGGTGGGTTGAAGTTTTAAAAAGTCAAAGAAACATAGGTTGGAACCTGTATTACAAACTGTGGTGGATAAAATTTCAGTACCACAAGTGTCTCAACCTAATGTTGAACCAAGTACAGAAGGGCATAAATGCAACAAAAGTTGGATGCAGTGTGTAAATTTATATTAAAGCAAGATGGGTTGTTAAAAGAACAACAATTACTTACTAATGTCTTAAACTCTGAGGAATATCAGATACTCAAGGCTCAGGTTCAGAATTCATAGGAGTTACAAAAGACAACACAACAACATGAACATGTTCTGTCTTCTTTTCATCAACAATAGGCAATAGAAATATTGAAGGTTAAGAAGTCTCGTCAAGAATTCGATAATTGGACAGAGAGGATGAAACATATGTTAGAGACATAAATAAACAAATTAGCTGGATTGAATATAACATTACAGGTAGATAATGAAGTGTTAAGATTTTATTGGTCTTGGAGAAGCAGATGTTAGAAAATGAGGAACTAGAGATGGATGCAATGTTAATGATGAAAATGGATATAATGATCATAAAGCAAAAAATGCAGAAGTTTATGCAGGACCTGTGGACAGGATTGAAAGAGAGATTACAAGCACTAGTTAGTTATCCTCATGAGCAGATGAAAGATGGATTTATATCGGTACAGGAGAGTCAGCTGATGAAAATGATTGAACAACATGAAGCAGAGAAGCAAGTATTAATACAATAGGTTGCAAAATTGAAAGAGCACATGGTTCAACATAATTTGGATAAAGAATTGTATGTTTTGGTTCAAAAGCAGTAAAAGCTTGCATTAAAGAAGATGGTAGAGCAAGAAGATACAGGTTGTAGATCAAGTTCATGAATGTACCGAGATTGCAAAGGAAGTTCAACATAAAGATGACAACAGAGAGCTTATTATTTGTCATCTATGATCAAGGGATTGTGAAATCCGGTCTAATTTTTAGGAAAAATCCTCCATTGGGTAGTGCTAGGTGTTGACAGGAGAGAAAATGCAGGAACAAATGCTCAATCGGATGTTGAAGTTGTTGAGTCAAAATGCTGCTGACTCAGAATTGTGCTGAGTCCTTATTTTGCTCACTTGGAATTGTAATGAACAATTATAAATTAGTTAGTCCTTCATGTCACAAGATTTTGGTCATTGTTTTTCGTTCATGAGTATGAAAAACGGGAAGAAGAAGCATCTTTCAAGAAGATTGAGAGAGGAGAGAAGACGAAGAGCCTAGAGAAAGCAAAAAGAACTCTCTTCATGTAACTAAGCAGGCTTTACACAGTTCAGGCTATCGAATATTGTCAATTAAGAGAAATGTCATGACTATCTTGTAATTTTGTGTTTTCGAAGAACTTTAATCAATATATTTGTATTCTCTATTCAGTGCAAGTGTAGAATTATGTTTCTCTTACTAATTTGGCATGAATAAAGTATTCTATCGCAACATAAAAGTGTTGAATCTTAAGTATGTTTGCAAGTGTTTTCTCTGTGTGTGAAGATCAGTGCTGAGGTTGACTTTTTAGAAGTTTGTGAATTGTGTAAGTAGCTATGTGTTCTTGAACCCAAACACTTTCCCAAAAAATTAACCTCTTAAATTGAAGGACTTAATTAAGCTGAATTAGGGAGTGTTTGTTTGAGTAATCTCATTATTTTAGGCGTTCATACATTGGTCCACATCTTCATGATTGATTTCCCATGAATTTTGGCTTGCGGCTTGACTTTTAACACTCCCTGTCAATCTTCAAATCTTCATCTTCATCCAAGATCCTTCATGTTGATGCACTGCTTGAACTTTGAAATCTTCACCCCGTGCAAAGCCTTGTAAACATGTCAATGATATACTCAAACTTCCTTGGAGATCACCTTTTCTCTTATCAAGTGACAATGCACTTCAATATTCTTGGTTCGAGCATGATAAATGCGAATTGATGCTAGATGAATGCTACTCATATTGTCACAAAAGATTGGATATGTCTTAACCTGCAAATTTATCTCCATAAATATCCTCTCAATCCACATTAGCTCACATGTAACTTGATCGAAAGATCTGCACTCAGCCTCAATGCAAGATAATGCAACTGTGGGTTGCTTCTTTGAAATGCATGAGATGATTTTGCTACATAGCATGACTAAGTAACCACTTATACTTCTCTATCTTCCCTTGAACTCACCCAATTGACATCGGAGTAAGCTTTGATCTCTTCTTCCGAGCCTCTATTGAGAAAAGGAATTCTTGATATCTAATTGGAAGATCTTCCATCCTTTGCTTGCAGCCATTGCAATGAGTATCCCACCTTTTGGAGGAATAAACCTCCTTTGCCTCGATTACTTGATTTCTTTCTTTGATGTAGCTTCTCTCTCCATCTTGTGACCTTCATTGTCTTCAACTTCATTACCGTCTTTGTCTAACTCTATCAATGTAGCTTTGCCTTTTTTTATTGATTTTCTTTCATGGCTTATGAAGATCTCCCCCTCCATGGTGAGTTCATGCTTGAACTATCTTCATTGATGGAACTCCTTGGGCCGCTTACCTCTAAGTCGATTTTTCCTTCATCATCTCCATGTATTTCTTCTTCATATTCCTACATACAATAATATTTCTTATACCAAGCGAGTAGCTCATCAAAGGCTACATCCCTTGATATCTTCAAGTCCTTTGTGTTTGGCTTGAAGCACCTGTAACCTTTATGATAATTTGAATATCCTAGAAAAACACACTTCTCCACCTTTGGTTGTAGCTTGTGCCTCAATTCACCTGGTACATGTACATAGAAAGTACATCCAAATATTTTTAAGTGGCAAAGATCAAGTTTCTTACAATAATAAGCTTGATATGGTATCAAGCCATGAATTCTCGATGTAGGTGCTCTATTCATAAGGCATATGATGATATTTACTGACTCACTCCAAAATGTGTTAGGTACATTCATCTCTTTAAGCATTGCTCTAGCAATCTTTGCAATGTATCTATTGTTTCTCTCTGTTATCCCAATTTTTTGGGGGTGTGTATTTGCATGTTACTTGCCTCTTAGTCCTTGATCCCATAAGAAATCAGAAAAATCATTGGACAAATATTCTCCCCCTCCATCGGACCTTAGCTTCTTGATTTATGTACTTGTTTCCTTCTCTACCATTGCCTTGAATGCTTTGAAACATGTAAACACATCTGATTTGTGTCTGATGAAATAAAAAAAACCATCCTTGTGTATTCATCTATAAAAGTGAAAACTTACCTCCAATGGATTGTTGTTTGGTTGGTACCCACATGTCTATATGTATCAACACCAATGGCTATTGGTATATGTAGCCACTCTTCTTGAATGGCAGTCTCACTTACTTCCTTGATTGACAAGAATCACATAAATACTTCATATCTTGTATGTGGAAGTTGTTAATCCCTTCAAAAATCTTCTTGAATTTCATTTCCTTCATTCTTTGTATGTTGATGTGACCTATCCTCTTGTGCTATAATCCCAAACTATGAAATTTTCTTGTTGCCATACGTGAAGTAGACATATTGAGTGGAATGGGAGTAACCTCCAAAGTGAAGAGTCTTCCTTGCTTCCTTCCTCTTTCTATGACCTTGTACTCTTGCTTAGGGTTCTCCACAAAGCATCCACCTTTGTTTAAACCTAATTGATACCGTTTTTCAACCATTTTCCCTAGAGACACCAAGTTCTATGTGATGGTAGATACATTCAAGACATCTTTGAGACATCTTCCGTCCTCCTTGTCATCCCAAGCTACATCTCCAACATGAGAGATCTCATGGGATGTATCACCACTTGTTTCTTCATGTACTTTACCTTTTGGAGCATGTAGCTTATTAAACCAAGAAGCATTATAGCTCATATGGTTGCTACATCCACCATCGATATACTAAGTGTTATCTACTTTGCTTGAATTCCCATTCATATGCATCATCAAAAGATTATCATCTTTTTAACTTTTAGAAGCATAATTACCTTGGCCTTTGATTGAAGAACCTTGATTATAGCTCCTTTGGTGTCCTCCTTGGTAGCAATCTCTAGCATAATGGCCAAAATTGCCACATATGTAACACACCTCCATCTTGATTCCTGTTTTGTGGACGCCTTCCTTCTCTTCCTCTTCTTCTTCCTCTACCTCTTTGTGATGATGTGCCTTGGTCATGTCCTTGATTGCTTGAGTGGCATTTCCTTCCTCAAAACCCTCCTTTTCCCCCTACTTTGTCCTCTTCTTCCTGCCCCCTTTGATTGCCTACATAAAAGATGTGTCTCCTTGCTTTTAGTTGGAGCTCCACCTATGTTTGTTTCTTTTGTGAACATGAGAGCAACAAATTACTCAAAATTAGGGAGATTATCTGTTACATATATTGAAGTGATAACGAGCTTCCACTTCTCATCATCCCTCAAACCATTGAGGCTTTATGCCATAAGTTCATCATCATCTACGTGGCTTCCAATGGATCCCAATGCATGTGACATTTGCGTAAAGGATAAAGATCACCCTCTTTGTTGATGAGAATCTTAAACCACCACCGCCAAGAGGTATTCTTGCTTGTATTGGATGCCTCCAAGATGCTAAAAGGCTTTGAAACCATGGTTGTGGGAATTATCTCAACCCCTATGCAATGATGAGGCATGAATGACATCCACAAGTACCCTTCTTTGACCTCTGTAGACTAAAATTGCTCTTTCTCAGAGTTTATGCAGAGAACTCTAGTGAGATTTTTAACTCTTTTAGTAGACATTAAGATATTTACAACAAAACAAATTTCACTCAAAATAGATTCATGCACTTAGAGAAATAATGTCTACAAGATGAGCTAGTTGAGTGCACACAATAACTAGTCAAATAGAGACCACACTTCACTCAAGCAAGTTTTTCTCAGAGAATAAACAAAGGATGAATCTCAAACTTGTCTCAACTTTAAAGAAATCCAAGTGCTACCCAGCTACACCAAAATCATAGCAAATAGATAAATACTGGAGGATAACCAGCCCTTACAATGCAGAACAAACTAGCTCAAATAGAACCTACACACAAAGAGAGATATCACCACACTTCACTAATTTGAAGATTTCTCCCAAAATTCTTAGAGAATTATCCAAAGATGATGTGCTAAAAGATTATTTATGAGCTATCCAATGACACAAAGATTACATCAAATGGATGAACAATGATGGAGAATCAATGCTAACAACTCAAGGCTAGAGAGTTGCAACACTGCATGCACACACACATAGATATGTCTACTCAAAGCTAACAAATAAACAAGGAAGAGGATAGGTTAATATGACTCTAGCACAATGCACACTCTAAATGAACTAGAAAACCAACAAGATGACTCAAAAGAAGTTATGATACAAGCTACTTTTATAGATAGAGGTTGACTCTTAAAATCTAGGAACCACCTTTCCCAAAAAATCAACCTCCTAAATTATAAGACTCAGTTGAGATGACTTGGGGAGCAATTGGTTGAGTTATTTTGATGGAAT
Source organism: Ceratopteris richardii (assembly GCA_020310875.1). Taxonomy (NCBI): domain Eukaryota; kingdom Viridiplantae; phylum Streptophyta; class Polypodiopsida; order Polypodiales; family Pteridaceae; genus Ceratopteris; species Ceratopteris richardii. Next base: position 3,247,822 of record CM035412.1, read on the forward strand.
CTCATGTTTTTAGGCTATCATACATTGTTCCACATGTCCATGATTGATTTCTCATGAATTTTGGCATGAAACTTTACTTTTAACATATATGGTCCCCAAAGGTTACATGACTATCAAAAGTGAGTGCATTACACAACTCCCATACAAACCATATGATCTAATATCTTAATTGATCACACATTCCATTTTGCAATGGAATCAATGAACTTATAAAGTCCAAAAGTGAATTTGAAATAGGAGAGGCTTGGGATACACGAGATAAGGCACAAGCGTATGTCCTCCCACGAGAACTTGATAACTTGGCATTTCCAAAAGAGATGTTGCAAAGTTTCTGATGAAGATTGGCATCAAGGGAATACATATGTAGTATATATATATATATATATATATATATATATATATATATATATATATATATATATATATATATATATATATATATATATATATATATATATATATATATATATATATATATATATATATATATAGATATCTAGATAGATTGATAATGGAGATGATTAATCTCCAAAAGAACAAGTTCTCCTTGATGCTAGACACCTCTATATGAAGAATAACTCATAACCTCAACCAATTTGGGAAAAGTAATGCGAAATTACCAAGACTTGAGTTAACTGTGAAGAGACTCATTACACAGAAATTTTGCTACACTTAAACCACTCATTGACTAACCAAATGTGTAAATTTTACAATGAAACTTTTTAGAAGGTGTCAACTAATGTTTTTGCACCTTCGCCAAGTTAAAGCTCTCCAAAAGAATGAGTAGATCTTGAGATTTCCTCCAAACATTGTACCTATGTGTGAAACTATTCTTCTGTGTAGTTGACTTTGACACCTGCAACTTCTAATGCATGGTTCTCCCAAACTAGAACCCATTTATTCAAATTCTCTTAGCCACAAGTAGCTTACCTTTCAACTTAAAATTCTTGTTTGCCTAAAACTTTACACTGTGGAGCGAGGTCTGATCAAAATGTTGACCATCAAATTTGCACTTGTACCTGTCTTTACTTCTACTCTTAGACATGTTAATGTTCCTACTTAAAATTTTCTCAACTTGATTACAATTAGGGTCTCAAAACGTGTATAGAGGTCACTCTTCTATTGAATTAGTACAAAATCATTCCTCAAGAAGATAAACATAGAAGGAGCACTGGACAAAAGATTGAGGTGCAATTTTCTTCTATTCAGAGAAAATATACATCTGATAGATAATCTATATTCTTCTCACTCTCGAAAGTTTCTAATGACTTCTAAAACTTGTCACTTATCATCTCTCCTATGTATTACACCTATATTCAAGTATATATATAGACATTTACATCCCGACTCATCATAGGCACAAATGTTTTCATGAACTAATTACAATAGTAATATACATGTATATACAAGTTTACATCTTCTGATCACATACTCATGATGATGTTTGATTTACTTATTTACTTCAAACTTTGTCCTAATCATCAATTGATGATTTTCCTACACCAACAACTCCCCGTCAATCATCAATTGTGATTTTCTGCATCTTCTTTATACCTACCATGTCTTTGAACCTCTTCAACTTAGGTCCAGCCAAGCTTTTGGTTAAATTGTTGGCAATCTGATCTTTTGTAGAAGTGTGTATGACTTCAATTTATTTATCAATCACCTTTTCTCTCAAGAAATGATATTGAATCTCAATATGTTTAGTCCTGTCCTGAAACACAGGGTTAGCAGCTAGATACAATGAACTCATATTATCTCCATGAGTAGTGGGTGTACTCTGAATGATGTCAAAACTCTTCATAAGTGTCTTCAACCATATGACCCCCTTTCTTCAACCATACCTTTATATTCTGCTTCTGTAAATGACAAAGCAACTGTATGTTGCTTCTTAGAACACCAAGAGATTAATTTATCTCCCACATAACATAAATATCCATAGGTTGACCTCCTATCATCAAAGTTACCTACCCAATCCGCATCACTATATATCTTGATTTTTGTATTTGATGTGAATCCATAATACAAACCTTCTTTGAGTGTACCCTTGATGTATCTTAGCACCCTTTGTCCTGCAATCTAATGTTCTTTCCTAGGACAATGCATGAATTGAGACAACACTCCAACTGCATATGACAAATGAGGCCTGATCAATGTAGCATAGATTAGACTACCAACCAAACTTTGATACAACTTCATGTCCTTGAATTCTTCTCCTCCATATCTGCTCGATTTATGATTCACCTCCATTGGAGTAGGTGCTACCATGCAATCTTCCATTTCAAACTTTATTAGCAAATTCTTCAAATACCTTTCTTGATTCACATATATTCCATGTTGAGTATATGAAATCTCCATTCCCAAGAAATATGACAAGTCTCCCAAGTCACTAATCTTGAACTCTTTCTCCATCTACTTCTTAAGACTTTGTATGCCCTTCTCACCTGTACGTGTAAGAATTATTTCATCAACATATATGAAAATTTAAATGAACCCATCATCACTTGCTTTAACAAGCAAGCTACTATCTACCTTAGACACTTGGAAACCAAGCTCTTTCAAGAACTTCACAAGTCTATAATTCCATGCCCTTGGGGCCTGCTTCAAACCATACAAAGCTCTCTTGAGCTTACATACATATTCTGAATAACATTTATCCTTGAAACCTTCTGGTCGTTCCATGAAAACATCATCTAAAATGTAACCAATTAGAAAAGCATTCTTCACATATAATTGACATAGCTTCCAACCTTTATAGTAGCAATAGCTATGCGAGTCCTTATAGTTGTCATCTTTGCCACATGACTATAAGTCTCATCATAATCTACACCATATGTTTGAGCATACCCTTTCACAAGAAGTCTAGCCTTATACCTGGACACACTTCCATCTACATACATCTTTGTTTTGTAGACCCATTTGCATCCAATGATTTTTTGATTATTTGGTTTAGGAACCAAATCCCATGTCTCATTCTCCATCAACGCATCCAGTGTTGTTTTTTGATGGCCGTATTGCCTGTTTTGGCCAGTTTTCACCGTAAAATAAGGTTAAATTTTTTATTAAACCTTCAAAAAATGCATTAAAAACATGAAATACAGGTACGATCTGTGGATGGCCTTCAAAATTGAAGGGCATGGTCGACTATCAAAATACAACACTGAATGCATCATACTCCTCCTGCATAGGTTTCTCCCAATTTTCCTTACCTTTTGCCTCATCATATGTAAAAGGATCTTCTTTTGCTTTCACCATGTAAGCATGATCTTTAGTGGTAAAAAATGAAGTATCATAACTATACCTTATGGGTTGCTTTTTGTTCCTTGTTGACCTTCTAACTTCTCCACTCTTTGAAGTCTCTGGTTCTTCATATTCTGGATCAAATCTTGGCAACTCTTCACTATCATTATGAGCATCAACAATCTCTTCATGATCAAGAACTTGAATCTTTGATTTCCCCTTTCTTTGAGTCATGACTTCTTCATCACCTGCATGAATATTAATTGTACCTGCATACCAACTACCTTGCTTATCAAATGTAACATCCTTTGACACAAGGAATTGTTTTGTGGATGGACTCCACAATCTATAACCCATCTGCTTATCATCATAACCAATGAACACCTACATTTCAGCTTTAGGTTCCAATTTATGCCTTAATTGAGATGATACATATGCATAAGCTAAGCATCCAAACACTTTGCAATGATCTAAGGTAGGCCTCTTACCCAACCATGCCTCATAAGGTGTCATACCATTCAAATCCTTACATGGAGGTCTATTAACCAAATAAGTAGCTGTATTCACAACCTCAGCCCATAAATAATTAGGGCATTTTTTTCTCCTTCATCATTGACCTTGCAAACTCAACAATAGTTCTATTTCTCCTTTCTGCTACACCATTTTGTTGAGGTGAGTACCTGCAAGTAACTTCCCTTTTTATAACTACATTCCATAACTAATCAGTGAACTCATTAGAGAAATAATCTCCCCCTCCATATGACCTTAGTCTCTTCAATTTTTGCTCTGTGATTCTCTCTGCATACACATGATAATGTTGAACACCTTTGATTTACCTTTGATCACATATATAGTGATCCACCTGGTAGCATCATCAACATAAATCACATAATATCTCAAACCATTCATGCTAAAGTCCTTTGATGGACCCCACAGATTTGTATGCACCAATTCAAGCTTCTCTGAATACATAAAGCCTTTCTTACCATAAGTACTCTTGTGAGCTTTACCTAATTGACATGCTTCACACTTGTATGTCATGTCTTGACCTGCAATATTAGGCAATCCAAGCACTGAACCATTGTTAATCATATCCTTAATACCTCTTTCATTAAAATGTCCAAGCCTTTTGTGCCAAAGATCTAACTAAGAGATCTTATGTTCTCCATAAGTGAACAAGGCATGACCAACATTGCCTTGAATCTTCAATGTGAAGAGCCTTCCTTCCTTCTTCCGTGAAACAATTTGTTTATATCCAAGGCTAGGGTCTTCAACATAAACTCCATCATTAGTGAACCTTACTTCATATACTTTCTCTACAATTTGCCCTACACTTATCAGATTCTTTGGGATTGTAGGAACATACAAAACCTTACGCAAAAGAGTGCTTCCATCCTTAGCCTTTTACTGATCCAATGGACTTCACATTGTGCTTTGTGTTATCACCTATTTGGAATATATGATTAATCACCTTATTCTCCAAATCATTCATCAAAGCTATGTTGCCACTTAGGTGATTGCTACACCCTTAGTCAATGTAGAAAATTCTTTGATCTTCACTTTGTCTTTCACAAGTTGCATTCATCATTAAGATTGAATCCTCTTTCTGATCTGAAGCATAATTGTAGTAGGTATTATTGTAGGATTGACTTTGAAATCCTCTTCCTCCATTTCTTCCAAAGAAACCTCTATTACTTCTACCTCTGAAATTACCTCTCTGATTTCTACCACCTCTTCCTCTTGAATTAAAGTTTTTATTATATCCTCCACTATTCTGATTATTATACCAACATTCATGATCTAAATGATTAGACTTACCACAAATAAAACAAGCTTTAACACCATCTTTATTGCATCTCCCTCTTCCTCTTCCTTTGCCACCTCCTCTTCCTCTTAGGAAGTTGGCTTCACCCATACTGCCTTCATCTTCATTCAATTGTTGCTTGCCTTTGTTAATCTTCTTCCCTTCCTTTGAATACATTGCTTGACTTGTAATCTTATCAACATCACCTTCGGTATCTTGCTCAAAGGTTAGCATATGTCCTAGCAGTTAATTCAGATCAGGAGTGAAATGATCTAGTGACAATTTAGTGGATAGAATGAATGGCTTCCACTTATCATCTCCTCTCAAACCTGTGAGAATTTGTCTTACCAATTTGTCCTCTTCAATTTCTTCATCAACTACGCCTAATGCATCTGCAATATCATTCATCCTTGCTACATAATCAGAAATAGATTAAGAAGCCTTCTTCTCGAATGTGGTGAACTCTGCCCATAAAGATGCCTTCCTTGACTTTGTAGTGTTTTGGAAATGCTCCTCCAAAGCATTCCATATGTCACTTGCACTTTTGAGTCCTCTAAGGAGGTAGCAAGTGATCATTGACTCCCATGTAGATAATGCTCCTTGCTTGAGGATCCCTCTTCATCCAAGTCTTCAAATATGAGAGTTCTTCCCTAGTTGGAACAATAGGATCCCTAAATTTTGGCTTTTCTTCTTCACTTGTGACATATCCTATCAGATTTTTGCTCATAAGATGAGCTTCCATCCTCATTGACCAAGCAGGATAGTTTTCTCTATCCAATTTCTCTATCTGAAGAGAATCTCCCATTCTTTCTTCACTTGTGCAATATAATATTCAAGCATTGTAAATAATGAATTTACCTTTAATTCAAATATAGTTCCTTTTGATCCTCTTGATAGCTTCCAAGCCTCCTTCTCTAGCTTTCACTTCCAACTTTCACCTTTTGAATCTTCAAATATTTATTTCTATATATCTGCAATAGTCGAGGTCCTCCTTTCTTCAAATCTAATGATTCTTGCTCTGATACCACTAATGGACATGATTAATCTCCAAACGAACAAGATCCTTGATGTTAGAAGACCTCTATATTAAGAATAACTCATAACCTCAACCAATTTTTGAAAACTAATGCCAAATTATCAAGACTTGACTTAATTGTGAAGAAACTCATTACACAAAAAAGTCTGCTACACTTAATCCACTCATTGAATCACCAAATGTGTAACATTTTTAATGAAACTTTATAGAAGGTGTCGTCTAATGTTTGCACACCTTCTCCAAGTAAAGCTCTCCAAAAGAATCAGTACATCTTGAGATTTCCTCCAAACAATGTACCTATGTTTGAAACTGTTCTTCTGTGTGTCGACATTTGACACGCAACTTCTAATGCATGGTTCTCCTAAACTAGAACCCGATTATTCAAATTCTTAGCCACCCATAGCTTACCTTTCAACTTAATGAATGAATGCTTACTTGCTAAAAACTTTACACTGTGGAGGGAGATCTCGTCAAAACTTTGACCATCAAATTTGCACCTATACCTATCTTTACTTCTACTCTTTACACATCTAAATCTTCCTACTTAGAACTCTCTCAGCCTGATTATAATTAGGCTCGCAAAACTTGTAGAAAGGTCAAGAAAAACAAAAAAGCAGCACTAAACAAAAGAACAAGGCATAATTTTCTACTATTTAGATAACATATAAATTTGATAGATAATCCATAATCTTCTTACTCTCTAAAGTCTCTAATGACTTCCAAAAC